>JAJOOH010024237.1:0-28045 GCA_029582605.1 Solanum gracilifrons | reverse complement strand
AAACCTTATCCCATAACATTGATATATCCATGGACATCAGCTGGTCAACATTATCCCTAATGGAATTTACAATACACCTCAAAGCAATCATATCAGCAGGACTACTCTCACTCTTCTCTCAAACCTCAACTCTTGTTGTGAGGTTGTCCAACCTCTCCCCATCTGTAGCTAAACTAGCCTAGTGGCCTACAAGCTCAACCTCAACTGGACTCATCACAGCCTAAACTTCCCTAGCAATCATCTTATGTAACTCCGACTCTAGGCTAGCTTCCCTAGAATCTGACGAATTGGCAAGGTTTACCCTCTTTTATATCAAAGCTTGGGTAAAGGGAGGCTGGGATACAGGGGAAGGGGCAACACAAGTGGAGTGCGTGGATGAGATGGAAGGTACGGAGGAGGGTTGACGAATATTTGATGCCTCAACTAAAGAAGAATGTTGAACAAAATCAAGCTCAATATTAGTAGGGTCACACATGGGTGGTGTAAGGTTGCGGTAGCTTTCTCCGAGCCTCGACATCTCAAGTAATCTGGTTCAATACTCCATATGTCATTGGAGGAGGCAGGGTGATACAAGCATCATCCCTCTCCCTATAAATCACTCGTGTGACCTCACATAGTTGAGTAATCAAGACTTGGAAGGCGAGAGAGGTCGGCTTCCAACACCCTCATCAGCATCTCCTCAGATGATCGCACTAACCTAAGAATATTGCTAGTGAACCTGAACCAGTATTAAGAAGTGACGTTCATATCCCTCTTTTCAATTTTTTCTCCATCAGCCATCCACAGAGAGGTAATCTCTCTAAAGCTTGAAGAAGAAGTGTACTATTTCAATATCATGTCTCAAAATTCACCATTGATTATGGGATTTAGAGATTAAGGTATGATAGTATTCACCTATGGAGCCCTTTCCTCCATAGGGTTCCTAAATTCTTCAATTTTGTAAGCTAGAATCTCCAATTTAAGTTAGAGTTTTATTCAATCTCATGGGTTCTTTTCAATTATGATCTAATAAATTGCTTTATGTCTTTTTAGGCATGAATTAAGATAAACACATGTTTTTAAGTTTTACTCATATGAACCCATGTATGATCCTTGATTTCTAGACTTTGATCATATGATGAAGCTTTTGAACTATGAAAGATGAATTTTATGAAGATATGCATGTTCCTTTATGAAATTGATGAAATTATTTAAGGTTTCTTTGAGAGTAAATTATCAAGGTTGTTGTTGTTGTGGAAAAACATCTCACATACTACTCATAACATGATAGTGAAATGAATTTCTCACATAAAGAATTCATAAGGTTGAAAGGTTTTCTCACCTAAGATGAATCAAGATTGAGTTAGTCTAATGAATTGTAGCTTGAATTGGACACTTGATGTGCCCTTCAATAGATATAAGATAATTTAAGATTAATGACGATTTCGTGAAACTCTCCATTTGTTAAGGTCAAGTTTCTAGTAGCAATCTCCCTTTTCCATAATTATGTGCCATAATACTGTTGTCTTCGATAGTTATTAATGACATATCTTTGTTGTGTGGGATAAACACCAGATTCCTTGTTCTAGCTCACATGGTCTATGTGGGTTAAAGGTTAATCTCCCATAATAATGAACTAAGGTTACTTTCTAAAAAGTATCTCAAATGTGTTTTAAAGATATTTAGTTTGCCTTGACCATGGTTATGACATGCTTTCAAACATGTTATTTTATTATTTGCCTTGGTCATTGCATGTCATATAAAGTTTCTTTTAGGATGATTTCATTACTCTTATGCATTGCTATCATACTTTGTACATTATATTACATGTACTAACACATAATTTTGCCTAAATTGCTTCACTAATGTATGGTCGGATACTCCTACCTCCCATACTTGTATCAAGTGATCTCATATAGATATTGAAGATTGGTGAGTGCTCATGTTACGAGGGTCGAGATTCTTTTATTGCTTTCATGTCTAATGGGATGTATAGGATACATACCACTCACTACTTTGATGTATTACATGGCTTTGAGAATTACATTAGACTTCCGCTACTTCTGTCAAACTCTATGATATAAAATGCTCCTTTTAAAATCTTTTGGTTTTCTATTATCTTGTATGATGTATATTAAGTGGCTTGTTTAGGGCCTCTCAGGGTCTTTTCGGACATGTCACATCTAGGGCGTACTTTGGGTTGTGACAGTTAACATATAATCCATTCAGTTTACCTCTAGTCCAACTTTCTCTTTTGGTTTGCGATGATGATGAGGGAGGACATCCCTATCTTTTTCAAACTCACGATCTCTCTAATTGCCCCATTGATCTCTCCAATCCCTCCAACCATTGTATTGCTCCTTGGTCAAACCTTGGTTCGCAACTTGTCTTGGGTAGTTTCGTTAAGAACTTCACATTTAATTTCCAAAAAATTATAGCTCTTTATTAAATAATGCCTCAAATTTGTAATTATCTGTACATTTCCCATTGCAAGTTCCAGCCATATTTACCGACTTAAATCCATTTCCCATGACATGTCTAGATTGCAAGTCAATTTGGGTCAGCATCTTTGCCATATTCTCATCACGCTCATGATCCTTCTCCATTTGTTCCTTGATCATACTCAAGTCTAAAGAGGATACTTGATCCTCTCTAGTATGCCATTCTCAGTTGATATTTGTTATATCATAAACCAACAATATTGCTACCTGATATTGTTGTATCATCAGCCCATCGTGAACAAGTTGGTCTACTATTCCACTTTCGATTAAATCAAGGCTACAATAGAAGTATTGCAACAACAAATCTTCCGGAACACTTAGTGTTTGAAATTGCAATTAAAACTTTTGCAACCTCAGCTAAGTCTCCTGAAGATATTCAGCTATCGTTTTCTTCAAGTTCTGGATGCTATCCCTAAATTTTATCATCTTTTAGGGAGGGAAAAATATTTCAATAAATGCATCGGTTAGCTCTTCCCATGAAGTAATAAAAATCATTAGGTAGTTCATCTAACCATCAAGTAGCGTCCCTCATTTTGGAGAATAGAAATAGCCTCCACAGAACTGATCCTTGAGAAATGTTCTTAAAGGTAAACGGCCTATAGACATCTATAAAATATCTGAGGTGATCATGGGGGTCTTTATGAACAAGTCTTCCGAACATTCCTTGATGATGAAGTAATTTGAGCATGGTTCCGGTCACATGCAACATTACTCTCCCAGTTGTAAGAGGCAATTAGATTGCTCTTGTGCTTTGAACGATGTTCACATGCATATCATTCAGATCTCCCATGTTATCATTCTTCCCGAAGTGACTAGCAACGTCACTTGAACTGTCACTCATGGTTCCACCTGAAATTCAGACACAACAACAACACAAAACAACAATACACTACAACTAAATAAGTTCACAAACTAAATTCACCAATTGAATTCTTAGCAATCACTCCTCGGCAACACTGCCATTTTTTATAAAGCTCAAATTATCCTCGAGACAAATAAGATAATAAGTGGTCGTTGTCAATAAGAATACCCAACTAAGAGTCGGGGTCAAATTCCACAGAGATTGATATAATGCAAGGAATTCAATTAAAAAATTGAGAGGGTAAACCAATTCATTTGTAGCAATTAAAAGAGATGGGTGGATTATTGCTAAACAATCATTGATAGGCTGGGTAATCTTAGATAACACTAATCTTCTTTCAATCTCATAAAATTAAATAATAGAATTTCCTTTTATTATCTTCTATGTACATCACAAATCAACTGAATACCTTACTAGAATCTCTCTTTCGAGCAGATTTGGCAACTAGAATTGAACTACAATTTGTCTTTCAAGCCAACTATGGTAAACAAATCTTAATTGCAGGCATTAAACTAATTACCTACTTCAATTAATCTTTTTTGAGCATCAATTGAAGATCTAGGTTAGGATTAAGTTTGCAACCTTAACCCGTGAATTAACCTCATGCTAATTAGCTTGAATCCATGAATCTACAACGAATAAAACACAAAAAGAAACAAAATCCACTACAATAAATCACACCCAACCCCATAATCACACCCTCGATTTGGGGTTTTAGCAAAGCATTAAAAAGGGAAATGAGAGTATACTTACAGTGATTTTAGCCATTTCGAAATTGAAATTAACAATTAATCTTAAATGCCCACTTCAATTTGAACCTCCAATTTTCAATTACAAGGTTGATTTAAAACCGCAAGAATTAAGAATATTTTCCAAAGAGAGGAAGACTAATTCTTTCAAAACTAACTCAAAAACTAATATTCAAAAAGTCATTCTAAAGAAGTGATTTCCAGAAGTGGTATATTTTCACTCTCTTGAGGGCTTTTTATAGTTCAAAAATTTGGGCCCAAAATTCAATGCGTGACAAACTCGGCGATATTAGTCGAATTTGCAAAAAATCTTTGGTGGATCACTGTTCTTCCTTAAGTTTGCCCTTCATTTCCTCCAGGCTTCAGGTTTTTGAACCTCATTTGGTGGACTTAATCGAATCTGCCTTTCATATTTGGTGGATCGCCAATTACCACCTTGTTCACCCTTTAAGCCTTTATTTAAATACCGACATCTATTACTTCGGAAATGGCCTTTAGTTCGCCCATTCAACTTCACTAAGTCTTCTTTTAATATTTCAGTCCAACGACCTTCTTTAAATTTTTTCAATTATGAGTAGTGTGACTTTGGGCGAGGTCGAGACCGCTCAGGTGTATTTCATTTCCATGAACGTGATATAGCGAGGTCTTTAATTGTATTCTCGAGCCAGTTAGGTGATCCACCATTTTGTTTAGGCGACTCCCAATTGGAGTTTGCACTTTTTTCAATATATTTGGCCTTTTTTCATGTATTCATCCTTACCTTTTCCTTAAGCCTTCATAGCTACAAGACATCAAAATATTATCAGAATAGGACATAATTAGGTACTGAATACACTAAAATTGTTGAACTAAAAAGGCCTCAAATGAGTCGAAATCCACCACTTATCAAGGCTCTATAATGATCTATTACTTTTAGCTTTTGCATGTGTATTTCGATTTTTTGGTGATTTTTGCAATCTTACAACCTGTTTGGATTGGCTTAAAGTTGGTGAGACCTACTTTAAAATCATTTTTAGCTTTTGCATATGTTTGTCAAAATAAAAATAACTTAAAATGAGGTTAAAACGACTGTAAAATGTTAAAAAGTTAAAAGTAGGTATGCCCCTACTTTTAATTTTTTTTTAATTAAAAGTTACTTAAGTTTGACTTTTTTAAAACTATTTTTAAAAATTTACTTTTTTAAGTTAAGTCAAACGGGCTTTTAGCGTTATGTTAGGCATTGAGGTTAGCTTGGTATTCATTGTGGCTATAAGAACCATGTCTCGCCTAGGGGTAGTCATAAGGCGCTACACAAATGAACGATCAGGCGACCAAACTATCAGTCCTAGCAATAAATAATGACATGGAGTCACTACAGGAAAGCTCTAAACACCAAAAAGATTCTAAAATAGAGGAATTGACCTAGAAGGTTTCACCTAGATTTTGTTCTCTCTTCTCTCTTATGCTAAAATCATAACTTTTTTTATTTATTTCACTTGAATGACCAATACGGCTGCCGACCAGCTATGTGATAATGCTGTTACGATTTTAACCATCTCTTATAACCGTTGATCTCCCATATAAAATCAATCTAAAGAACCTACAATAGATGTTTTAACAAATTCTAATACAAGTTTGCCTAGTGATCCTGATAATTGGCATATGAGAGTTGATAGTAAGGGGACTTTACTTGTTTATGCAAATATTTAAAGGAAAATAAAGATGCAGAAATTATTAAATTAATAGTGGAGCAGATCCTAATCAAACAAATATTCTACAATAATGGAGTTCCAAGGGTTGTCATTACTGAAAAAATAAGTTTCTAAGATTAACATCATTCAAAATCTACAATGTGCAATTGTTAGAAAATTTTCTGATGATTGGTAAGAAATTCACAAATTACATATTCAAATTCCTAAACAATGCACGTGAAATGGGATTGAAAAATAGGCTTGATACAAAATAGACACATTCTCATGTTGTTTAATAGAGAGGATGATTTCATCAATATGATGTGTAAGCATGATTATTATAAGACCTCTTATCTATCATGGAAAATTTAATGTAGAAAAGGAGACCACCCAAGCTATGGCATGGATTTCCTTTAGATTTAAAACCTAATATTTTGTGAAGGAATTCATGAGTCTAAGATTTTGATTTTGAGGCATTTTTACTTCTACAATTAGTGTCCTTAATGCCTTATAAGTATCTAATGATTTATTGTGTCTTGTAGCAATGAAGGCCCAAGGACAAGGAAATGATGAAATCACGCAAATGAGGCTAAAAACATGGAAAAGAAGAAAAAATATGACAATGATGTTTGCCATAAGGCAATCAGTGACTCGCCCAAAATACAAGACATCGTCAAATTAAACTTGACAGAGTCTTTGACTGAAATA
The DNA here is from genome assembly GCA_029582605.1 of Solanum gracilifrons. Lineage (NCBI taxonomy): Eukaryota > Viridiplantae > Streptophyta > Magnoliopsida > Solanales > Solanaceae > Solanum > Solanum gracilifrons. Next base: position 21,576 of record JAJOOH010024237.1, on the reverse strand, counting down.
ATCAAGATAGGTTGGTGAAAAGAAGAGTCAATCGACGACTCTCTAAACTTACTCATTACGATGCCATGTTTTCACTGAAGGTGAGAGAATGATTGGCCTAAATTGAAGGCAATAAAGGTGAGATTGGTTAACATTAGTTACTCAACGAATCGGAATGGAGAGCTCCGTTGATCTCGCCAACTATGGTTCAAACAACTAAATCTTGAAGCCAAGAAAGGGTGAGAAGAAAAATGAGTCGACGAGCACGACTAACGTCACGATCCAGGGGTACCCCCTAGATGTTAAATGGCTTATAGGATCCCGAAAGACCCCATACTAGCCACTTAGCTTTCATAACATAAGAAATAAAATAATAGAAGTAAAAGAATATATAGTACAAGTCCAATACTTTAATAAAATAAAAGCAAAAGTCTACAACACTTGTCTCAATAGTCATCTAGTACAATAGAATGAAATTGGGCCTATCCCATACATCATATCCAAAACTGAAATACAATAAGGAAACTAGAAACAATGAAAATCAGTCCTCAAAGCATGAGGACTCACGATAGTTCGGGAACCTTGACATCAACCACTAGCCATGAAACTAAGAAACCTGACTTTCGGACCCTACATTTGGGGAAATATAAGAATGAGTATGCGTTAGTAGAAAACAACGTACAAAGTATGATAGCTATGCATAAAACATTTAAATAATTCTAACATGGGATATTTCATTTCATTTCATGCAATTGACCAAGCTAAAACAAGATATAAGTGAGTTAGAAAACACAAGTCATAAAACCATGGTCAATGGAAACTAACATATTTATAGCCTTTGAACACATAGGACATACTTCTTGAAGTAACCTTAATTCATTTTTAATGTAGGGAATTTCCCTTATCCAACATAGAGGCTATGTGAGCTATAACATGATCACCCGGTATATCCCACACAATAAAAGGTTGTCCTACTTTCCAAGGTAAGGACAATAAATCTGAGCTAAACTGGATCCACTAGCTAATGTATAGCTTGACAATCATCTTATGGGGGCACATAGGTAAGGGACAAATAGATTTCTTCTACAAACCCGGCCTCTACTAACAGGAGAGCTTTAATCTCAATATTCTCTCGGTGCTAAGCATAAATCCCACGGAACAGTCATTTCTAACTTGTTTTTATCATCCACGGAAAGGCGCATCATCTTTCCAATCCAAGCTAATTCATCATCTATGGAAAAGTATCTTTCAATTACAAATCTAGACTAGATTCATTTGGATAGCTCCTAATCTTTGATTCAATTAGGTGAGAAGACCTTTCAACCTTGGAATCCTATATTATGTGAGAAAACGTTTAATATCATGCTTTTATGTGTATATGAGAAAATCATTTCAATAACGCATCATCATCATCATTGATACTTTACTCTCAAAGCATCCTTAAAACATTTGCCGAGATTTCATAAGAACATGCATAATTCCATAATTTACCTTTCAAGGTTCAAAACTCACTTTGAATCATCAACATTTAGAAAACATGGGTTCGATATGGATTTCATCATAAATTCATATAAAGCTAGCAATACATGCTTAATTTCATAAAACTCTTCCTTTGTAATCAAAATCCCGCATCATATGATCATAACTTGAAAACATGGGGATTACAGGAGTTCATGTGGGAAATCATCATAAAATCATAATACTTCATCAATGCATGCATAAGAGATCATAATTCAATCATTTAAATCAATAATAAAAAGAACCCATGATAGTTGAAGAAAACCATAACTCAATTGGGGATCTCTAACTTTAAAAATAGAGGAATTTGGGAACTCCATGAATGGAAGGAATCCATGGATGAAAACTATCATACCTTGAAGCCAATTTCTTATCTTCAACGGAGGAATTGAAACTTGACTTGAAACCCTAGGTTGAATCCTTCTTCTTCAAGCTTTTTAGTGAGAGAATTATTGGAGAATTCTTCTTTTTGGAGAATTTTGAGAGAATGAAAACCACTTATATAGGGGTCTTAGTGAAGGGCAAAATGATGTAGTATAGAGATAAAATAATTAGTAAAAGACCGAACTACCCCTAATATTAATTGTTGGATCATGACCTGTTACCACTAGTCGACAAACCGTGGACAGATCGACGGTCCATCTTGCACGGCCGTCGATGATGGTCAGAAAGTGGGAATTGGGGGTCTTGGACCACAGACCCTCAACCACGGACCGTGGTACCACCAACGGTCTGTTAGTTTTGGTTGTGGTTCCAACTGCTTATACCCCTTTTTTCTTGGTGCTCTTCCACGAACCACACCTATGGTCTGTAGTTCTATCCACAGGCCGTTGGTGGCCCTCGTGGCTGGCACCTACAATTTTCTGAAAATTGCTATGTTGCCCCATTTTCGAAGTAGGGGTGTTACAATATCTCCTCCTTGGGATCATTTATCCTCGAATGAGATTTAAGCTAGTACAAAATGAATAGGAGAGGAACTAGCAACCCAATCGACAATGCAATGCATATAACCAAGGAGGAACTATCAAGTTCAATCTTAGACGTTAACAAAACAAAATGAGAGGGGTGAAACTAATTCTAATAGCCCCTCATGCATGCAATGCACATATCCGAGACGAGAACATCAACTCCAATCTACCATCACACTGAAATGCATGTATCCGAGGAGGAAAGATCAACTCAAAGCTAAAAGCAAGCTCATAACATCAAACAATGTAGTCTATATTCAATTCATACTCATGTGCACATAAACAGGTATAAATCAATCAAATTGACTCATTTCCTCAAAACATGAACTTTTCATAAATCATACATAGTAAGAAAATAATGGAAATAGATAAAACACACAACTCCAAAACAAGGAACAAACCATGATGAACTCATTACCTCAAGCTTGAATAGGAGTAGAAGGAAAGAGATAAGGATATCAAGACTGTCACGACCGAGAGTTACCCCTTAGAAGTAACATGGCGTTTAGAACCCCAAAAGACTCCATATAAGCCACTTAGCTCTCATTACATAAGAAATAGAATAATTAAAAGTAGAACTACATTTCAACTCTAATAAGTTTTTATAAAGAAAAGCGAAACTCTAGATACTTTGTCTCATCATAGCCATCTATTACAATCGAATGAAATTGGGCCTAGCCTATACATCTTGTTCAAAAGTGGAAATACATGAAAGAAACTATACATATAAAATCCGTCCTCGAACCATGAGGACTCACCAAGCTCGGGAATAATCAAATCCAAGATCTAGCCACAAAATTGTTGACCTGTCGGACCCTACATTTGAGAAAAATGTAGGCAAGAGTATGCGTTAGTACAAAAAACTGTACCAAGTATGGTAGCCATGCATAAAACATTTAAAATCATGCAAAAAGGGACATTTCATTTCATAACATGCATTTGAACACGCTAAACTTCATATGAAAGAGTTATAAAACACAAGTCATAAACCATGGTCAATGCAAGATAACTTCATCTTTAACACCTTTGAAACTCATATGTGATACTCCTTGAGTAACCCTAGTTCATTATTACTTGTGGGGAAATAGCCTTAACTTACATTGAGACCATGTGAGCTATAACATGATCCCCCGGTGTCTCCCACACCGAAAAAGGTTGTTCTACATTCCTAAGGTAGAACCTCAAAATTCTAGCATAACTGGATCCACTAGCTAATCAACCAATGTGGTCACATAGTTATGTGGTAGGGAGATTACTACTAGAAACTCAGACTCTACCGATGTGAGAGTTTCCATCTCATGGGATTACTTTGGAAACACGGACTCTACTGACGTCAGAGCTTCCATCTTATATTTAATATCCATTCAATGCTAAACATAAATTCCCACGGAATTGTAATTTGTTACTTGACTTCATTAATCATGGAAAAGTGCCCCCTTGGAGAACAAAACCAAGCTAGTTCTTTAAGATAGCTCCTTAGACCATGCGTGAGAAAACCTTTCTCCATCCATGATCACTTTTAATCTTTGATTCAATTATGTGAGAAAGCCTTTCAACCTATGAATCCTTACTATGTGACAATACATTTTACATCATGTTCATATGGGTTCAACGCAACAACTGTAGACACTAATTTTTGACCGAACATAAAGTTTTACACTATTTTTTATTCCTTAAGTATTTATTTTATACTTAAGCTAGATATTTTGATTTTGTCTTATTTTATTAAGTTTATTTTAAATGATTTGAAAACTACAACAAAATAGAGTCACACTCTAAGGTCTATTTTACTTTAAATTGTTTTAAAAATAAATGAAAGATTACAAAAAAAAATATATTATTTTAAAATTATGTTTTTATAAATAAGCTAGTATTCTTTAATTATATTTTTTTACTAGCTATTTGACTTTTTCTTAGATTTTTATTAATTTAAAATAATTAGTTTATATTTTATTATAATTTATTATTTATATGTAGAGTTAATTATTATTCTTTAAAAAAAATTAAAGATAAAAAAAATCAAAAAAAACCTAAGTAACCTGTACAATACCCACCACAACCCCACTATCCCTATACTATACCCCACTACATTGACCACCCCACCAATTTTTCACACCACACACACGTACTACACCTATATTCCAAAACTAACAGCAACACTACTACTACCACTACACTATACGGCAGATGCAGAAATCCACAACAACAATATATAAACACACCTAGAAAAAGAGAAAGAACAGACTCCAAGAAGAAAAGAAAAACCCCTCTGCACACTACCTACATAAACACACACTCACGCACATACAGATAGAAAAAGAGACAGAGGCACAGCAACACAAAACCAAAGAAATATCCTCCAATACAAAATACCATAAAACATCAGTAAAACACACGCACAAACGAAAAAGAAAAAAAACAATCGGTAACATACCCACAAACATATTTATATCTTAATTCCCTTTTTTCATTACTTTTATATAAACACAACACACATCCACACCAAAAATTGTGAGCATTCTAATCGTGGTTCGGTCAAGATTTTACGATACTTATTCTTTTCATATAAGGTTCAACTTTACCTTATCTCTTTAATTTATTTATGGAATTTGATGTAATTATTATGAGAAGTTTTCTTACTCGTTTGATTTATTCATAATTTGATTAAAATGAAGAATGTATTAAATGTTATATCTTTTTAAGGGATGAAAGTAGCTTTATTTGGTGGTTATTTTTATTTATTTATTTTTGTTCATTAGTTGTGATGTCTTAAAATGAATGGGTCATGACATTTGTTTGATATTGATTTAGGTAATAATGATAAAAGTAGGTATAGTTAGGCTAAAAATAAATAAATTAATTAATTATTGTTGTTTTATTTTATCAAACAAAAAATGAGTTTTATTTTTGTACAATTCATTGTTGTTCTGTTTGATTAGAATGTGTATTCCTAATTTTGCCATTAACTTTAATATTAAAATAAAATATTATTATATATGTATGTCTAATTTTAACATTAACTTTAAGAGTTAATAAAAAAAAATTAATATAAAATTTTATATTGTATCCTAGAAGTTTAGATTTGTTTTATTTTATTCATAAAGAACTAATATTTTCTTATAACATTAGATGAGTTTTAGGCATGTTAAAAAATATTTGTTTCAATTAAGAATGTGTTGCACATCTTTTTTGAAACACTTAAAAGAAATTCAAGGATGCGGTGACGCACCTTGTCCAAAAATAAAATTAACTTTCATTAATTTAACATAAGACTTCTAGTTAAAATTCTTAGGTGCGACCTAATAAAGACAATTATGCCTCTAAATGTCAAGATCAAGAATGCGGTTAAGCAACTAGGTTGGAACCAAATAAAAGTTCAACAAAAAATATAAATACAAAAAAATCATGGCCTATAATAATATATCCAAAAATAATTTAAGTCAAGTATAAGTTGATAAAATCGACCATGCTAGAACCCTGGGATTCGAGGGATGCCTAATACCTTTCCCTCGGTCAACATAATTCCTTACCCGAATTTCTAGTTCACAGACCAAAAATAAAGAGTCATTTACTTTTCATTAGTGATTAAAAAAAAGGTGACTTGGAACACATTAACTCAATTCCAATTGACGACTCTGAAAACTTAAAATAATTCTTTAATCAATACCGTGACTTAAATTGAAAAAGCCCTTCCGCCATGTCAAAAAAAGGGGTGTGACAATAACATTATCATAAATATCATTGACGCTTTACTCTCAAAGCATATTTAAAGCATTTACATAGATTTCATAAAGACATGCATAATTTCATACTTTGCCCTTTTAAGGTTCAAAGCCTACTTTCAATCATCACATCTAGAATTCAAGCATTAGACATGGATTTCATTTTAATTCATGTGATTCTATCACTTGATGCATAAATTCATAAAATTCCTCTTTCATCAACAAGGACCCCACATCATATCATCACAATTGAGAAATATGAGAATTACATGGGTTCATGGCAAACATCTTATAACCATAGGAAATCATCAATTCATGCTTAATATAACTCAATTCAATCATTTAAATCAATTTTAAAAGGAACCCCTGGTAATTGAAGAAAACACTTACAATTGGGGATTTCTACCTTTTTTGAAATTGGAGATTTTGAGGGTACTCCATGGATGAAAACAACCTTACCTTACTATGAAAGCCCAATGAAATTGATGTATGAAAGCTTGCTCTTGAACCCTAGATTGAATCTCCTTCTTCTTCATGTTCTTCTTCTTTCAGTTTTTAAAGAGAGAATTATTTAAGAGAAGAAAATTTGGGGATTTCTTTTGGGTTTTGGAAAATATGACTTGAATGGGTGAGCTTTAGAGTTTAAATGACTTATATAGGGGTCCTACACTTAGGCAAAACGACATAGCTTTAGTCTAACTATAACCGGAAAAGACATAGGTTTAGTCTAATTCAATATTTATCATATTCAAGGAGGAACTACCTTCTCCAAGTTAAAGCATGCTCAACAAAATCTTATGGAGCTCATATGCAATTAACTCTCGAAAAGCATATCTAAAGCATGTTCATCAATTCATCTCATGAAGTCAATAGGCAACTCATACTCAATGCACAATCTACATGAGGAAAATAAATCATATAAACTCATTTTCTTTCAAAACATACGTTTTCATGAACATGCATAATAATTAGGATATCATGGAAAACATATAAAAACACATGACTCCCAAAACAAGTACAACTGAAGAGGTGCTCATTACATCAAGCTAGAACAAGGGTAGAAGGAAAAAGATGAGGATATTAGGACATCATATCGGCCTCGGCCTCCAAACTAGCACTCTCAACTAATTGATTCCTCCACAAAACCTTCATGGAAGCTATTTCTTTGTTTCTCAATTTCTTGACTTGCCGGTCTAAAATCTCTACCGAAACTTCCTTATAAGAAAGACTTTCATCAACTCCCGACCATTCTAGGGAAATTATGGATATCGGATCTCCAACACACTTCTTCAGAATAGAGACATGGAAAACCGGATGCATCGATGCAAACTCATTTGGCAAATCTAACTCATAAGCAACCTTACCGACACGTCTCAAAATTTTGTATGGGCCTACATACCGGGGACTAAGCTTCAACTTCTTACCAAACTTCATCACACCCTTCATGGGTGAGATTTTCAAATAGACTCAATCGTTAAACTCAAATTCTTGATCCCTCCTCCTCACATCGGCATAAGACTTTTGCCGACTTTGTGCCCTTCTCAACCTTTCTCTAATGAGTCGAAATTTTTCAATGGCCTAATAAGCCAATTTGGGACCTATTAGGGCAACTTCACCAACCTCAAACCACCCATTGAAAGATCTACACCTCCTACCATACAAGGCCTCAAATGAAGCCATATCAATACTTGAGTGATAGCTATTGTTATAGGCAAACTCAATCAATGGCAACTTATCATCCCAATCAATCACACAAGCCCTTAATATATCTTCCATAGTTTAGATAGTACGCTCCGCTTGCCCATCGATGTGGGGATGAAAAGTCATGCTAAGCTTAATCTTAGTTCCAAAACCCTTTTGGAATGACTTCCAAATTATAGAAGTTAATTGGTCACCACGATCGGAAATAATGGACAACGGCACTCCATGAAACTTTACCATTTCTCCCAAGTATATCTTGGCATAGTCCTCTATCAAATAAGAAACGTTGACGAGAAGGAAATGAGCCGATCATGCGATCCACTATAACCCAAATATAGTCATGTTGTAGCCGGGTACGAGGCAAACCAATTAAAAAGTCCATATTCAAATCCTCCCACTTCCAAGTAGGAATTGCAATGTCTTGGGACGAACCTCCCGGTCTTTGATGCTCCACTTTCACTTGTCGACAATTAGGACAGTTAGCCACAATTCCCGAAATATCTTTCTTCATCCCATTCCACTAATAGACTTCCCATAAATCATGGTACATCTTTGTGGCTCACGTGTGAATAGAATATCGTGAACTATGGGCTTATGTCAAGATTTGCTCCCTCAAGTCATAGACATTTCGAACATACAAACGACCTTGGTATTTAAGTACCCCAACTCCCCCTTGGGAGAAAGCCTCAACGGATTTCTTAAGCGCCACCTCTTCTAATTCTACAAAAATTGGATCAAGACTTTTTGGCTTTCACATCCGCCACAAAAGACGGTTCGAAACCATTATGAACCATAACCCCACCTTTGGTGGAGTCCACTAGTGGAACTCCTAATTGAGCTAATCTATGAACATCTCGAACCAATTCTTTCTTTACCTTATCAATATGAGCAACATTATCCATAGTTAACCGACTAAGAGCTTACACTACCACATTAGCTTTTCTGTGGTGATAAAGAACACTCATGTAATAATCTTTCAATAACTCAAGCCACCTTATTAAGCGAAGATTGAAATCTTTTTGATTAAACATATATTACAAAATCTTTTGGTCGGTAAACACATCAAAATGAACTCTGTAAAAATATTGTCTCAAAATATTTAGGGAAAATACAACCGCCTCTAACTCAAGTTCTTGAGTCAGATAATTCTTCTCATGGATTTTAAGTTGCCTTGAGGCATAGGAAATAAATTTCCCATTTTGAATTAGCACACACCCAAGCCCAATTCTCGAGGCATCACAATAAACCACAAAACCACCCATTCCTTCTGGAAAGGTCAACACCAGAGTGGACGTTGCGACCATATAAACTTAGCCTTCTTTTGAGTCAAAGTTGTCAAAGGAGAGGCAATCAAAGAAAAACCCACAATAAAACCTTCTATAGTAACCGGCCAAACCCAAGGAACTTCTAATATTTGAGGGAGTTAGAGGTCTAGGCCAACTCGTGACCGCATGCGTCTTCTTATGGTCCACCTCAATACCCTCAGTTGAAATAATATGACCAAGGAAAGCTACGGATCTTAACCAAAATTCACACTTGCTGAACTTTGGAAAAAGTTGTTGGTCCTTAAGAACTGGCAACACAATTCTCAAATGATCAACATGCTCATTTCACACCCTGAATTGATAAAAATATCATCGATAAATACAATCACAAACATGTCAAGATATTGTCTAAGTACTCCATTCATCAAGTCAATAAATGTCGCCGGAGCGTTAGTCAACCCAAAACAAATGACTAAAAACTCTTAGTGACCATACCGAGTTCGAAACGCCGTTTTCAGAATGTCATCCTCTTTCACCCTCAATTGGTGATAACCAGATTGAAGATTATGCATAGAGAAATAACTAGCCCCTTGAAGTTACTCAAATAAAATATTTATCCTTGGGAGAGGATACTTATTCTTAATGGTCACCTTGTACAGCTGACGATACCAGATACACTTACGAAGAGGCCCATCTTTCTTTTTAACAAACAAAACCGGAGCACCCCATGAGAGATACTCGATTGGATTTAACCCTTATCCAACAAATCCTTCAACAGTTCTTTCAAGTACTTACATTCCGCTGTATCCATATCATAAGGATGAATAGAAATAGGTTACGTATCTTAGAGTAGGTCAATACCGAAGTCTATTTCCCGCTCAGGAGGAATACCGGGTAAGTCATATGTGAACACTTCTGGTAACTCATTTACAACGAGGACGACTCGAGAGAAGGAGTTTCAGAATCTACATCCCTCACCCTAACTAGATGGTAGCAATCTTCTTTCTAGCTTTAAGATAAGACACAAATTGACCCTTAGGCATACAATTTTCCTCTTTCCACTCTAAGATAGGTTCTTTTGGGAACTGAAACTTGACTACACGAGTTGTACATTCAATAGAAGCATAACAAGAGTGCAACCAATCCATACCCAAGATAACATCAAAGTCTAACATGTCAAGTTCTACATAGGAAACAACAGTAACTCTATGGGACACTTTCTATAAACCCTTTTTGCCACAATAGAATCACCAACATGAGTAGAGAGAGAAAAAGGTTCTAACAAAACATGGTCCAGCACATCAAACCTCATAGCCACATATGGCGTAACAAAAGACAAGGTTGCACCGGGATCAACTAAAGCATAAATATCAAGTTGGAAAACTTTTAACATACCGGTAACCACATCCGAAGAACTCTCTTGTTCACCTCTAGTTTGAAGAGCATAGAAACGATTTTTCTTAGAAGCATTTGCACCCAAACTGCTAGAAGTAGCTTGCTTGCCCTCTCTCCCTTTAGCCTTAAGCATCGGGCAATCCCTTATTTTGTGTTAACTCTTACCGCAATTAAAGCAACCATATGTGCCGGCAAGGCACTTACCATCATGCTTCTATCTACATTTGGTACAATTAGGGCTAGATAATAAAGATCCACTACCATTACCCCCTTGAGGCTTAGAGTTAGATACCCTGGGTTGAACTACGGAAGAGCATTGGATGAACCGCTACTAAAAAACCTTTGTCAGAATCTTGGACGATCTTGTCCATTAGACCTTGTGTTAGAGAAATTACCATCACCGGTCCTAGCCTTTTTGCCTCCCTAGACCTTTCCTTAAGTTTCTCCTCCTTAATTTTTTGTGCATAAACCATGAGATGAGAGAAGTCCATATCATGAATGAGCATTGCGGTTCGGCACTCTTTTACCACCATTTCGGACACACCCGATACAAACTTACTCATCTTAGCCCTTGAATTTGTAACCATAGATGGAGCATACTTAGACAATTGAGTGAACTTTAGAGCATACTCCCTCTCACTCAAAACTCTTTGACGAAGGTTAATGAACTCTAGCACCTTGGCTTCCCTCATCTCAAGGGGAAAGAACCTATCAAGAAACTCGCTCATAAACTTCATTCAATTAAGATGACCCGCATCTTCTGACCTCCCTTCTTTCCATTGGTTATACCACACTTGAGCCACACCTTTCAATCGATAAACGGCCAACTCCGCCTTTTCCAATGGTGTAACTCGTATGATCATCAGAATCTTATAGACCTCATCGATAAACTCTTGAGGAACTTCCTTAACTCTGGAACCATGACATTTAGGAGGGTTCATTCTTGTAATGTTTGGATAGTATGCAAACTCTTATAAGCAAACTCTATAAATGGGAAATGGTCATCCCCATTACCCTTAAAATCAATCATATGATTTCTTAACATGTATTCAAAGTTTGGATAGTACGCTTTGTTTGCCAATCGGTTTGGGGATGAAGGCCATGCTAACTTTAACCAGAGTACCCGAACCCTTTTGGAATAACTTCCAAAACTGAGAAGTGAATTGGGTACCATGATCGGAAATAATGGACAAAGGCACTCCGTGCAAATTTACTATTTCTCTCAAGTACAACTTGACATAGTCATCTGTCGAATAGGAAACCTTGACGGGAAGTAAATGAGCCCATTTCGTCATCTTATCTACTATAACCCAAATAAAGTCATAATGCTGGTGGGTGCGGGGCAAACCAACAATAAAGTCCATATTCAAATCTTCCCACTTCCAAGTAGGAATGCTAATATCTTGCGACAAACCTACTGGTCTCTGATGCTCAACTTTTACTGGTTGGCAATCCGGACACTTAGCCAGAAATTTCACAATATCCTTCTTCGTCCCATTCCACAAATAGACGTCCTGCAAATCATGATACATCTTTGTGGCTCCTGGGTGAATAGAATACCACGAACAATGGGCTTCTATGAAGATTTGTTCCCTCAAGTCATCAACATTCAGAACACATAAACGACCTTTATATCTAACTACCCTATCTCCCTTCGGTAGAAAGCCTAACCAGATTTCATAAGCATCGGTTCTTTTAACTTAACCAAAATTGGATCAAGACCTTTCTTGGCTTTCACATACGCCACAAAAGATGATTCTGAACCATTCTGAACAATAACACCATCATTGGTGGAGCCCACTAGCTGAACACCAAATCTAGCCAATCAATGAACATCTTGAACCAATTCTTTCTTTTCTTCTTCAATATGAGCAATACTGCCCATAGATAACCGACTAAGAGCATCCGCCCCACATTTCCCTTTCCAGGGTGATAGAGAACACTCATATCATAATCTTTCAATAACTGAAGCCACCTTCTTTGGTGAAAATTTAGATCTTTCTGATTAAACACATATTGCAAACTCTTGTGGTCCATAAACACATCTAAATGAACACCATACAAATAATGCCTCCAAATATTTAAGGGAAAAACAACCGCTGCTAGTTCAAGGTCATGGGTAGAGTAATTCTTTCCATGAATCTTAAGTAGCCCTGAGGCATAGGCAATAACGTTCCCATTTTGCATAAGCATACATTCTAACCCATTTATTGAGGGATCTTAATAAACAATAAAACCATTCATCCCTTCCGATAAGGTCAACACCGGAGTGGATGTAGGTCTTTCCTTCAACTCTTCAAAACTTTTCTCACACGCTTTGGACCATATAAACATAGCCTTCTTTTGAGTCAAAGACGTCAAAGGAGAGGTAATTGAAGAGAATACCTCAATAAACCTTCTGTAGTAATCGGCAAAACCCAAGAAACTTCTAATATCTCAAGGAGTTAGAGCTCTATGCAACCTCTTGACCGTATCCAACTTCTTAGGATCTACCTCAATACCCTTACTTGAAGAAATATGACCAAGAAAAGCTACGGACCTTAACCATAATTCGCAATGGCTAAACTTTGCAAAAAGTTTTTTGTCCATAAGAATTTGCAACACGATCCTCAAATGCTCAATATGCACATTCTTACTTTTCGTACAGATCAATATATCATCAATGAACACAATCATAAACATATCAAGGTATTGTGTAAACACCTTATTCATCAAATCCATAAACGTTGTTTGAGCATTAGTCAACCCAAATGACATTAACAAGAACTCATAATGACCATACCAAGTTTGAAAAGCCATTTTCAGAATACATTCTTCTTTCCCCCTCAATTGGTGATAAGCCGATCGAAGATCAATTTAGAGAAGTAACTCGCTCTTTGAAGTTGGTCAAAGAAATCATCTATCCTTGGGAGAGGATACTTATTCTTAATGGTAACCTTATTCAACTGACGATAGTCAATACACATACGAAGAGAACCGTAACATGAGAATTTCCCCCTTTCAACTCTAGGACAAGCTCATTCGGGAACTGAAACTTGACTACACAAGTTCTACAAAAACTAAAAAAGTAACATGAGTGCAACCAATCCATACCAAGGATAACATCAAAATCTAGCACATCATGTTCTTTTAAGTCAACAAGAGTAACTCTATGGGACAAGGAAACGGGACATTTATATAGACCTTCTTAGCCATAATAGAATCACCAACTAGAGTAGAGACAGAAAAAGGATATAACAACACATCCAGAAGAACATCAAAATTCATAGCCACATACGGCGTCACAAAAGAAAAGGTAGCACCGGAATCTAGTAAAGCATAAACATCAAGTTGGAAAACATTCAACAACTAGTAACCACATTAGGAGAACCCTATTATTCACTACGAGTCTGAAGTGCACAAAATTTGTTTTGCTTAGGATCATTGGGACCTGAACCACAAGAAGGAGTTGGCTTGATCTTCTTCCTTTAGCCGTAAGCATCGAGTAATCCCTCATTTTGTGACCACTCTTACCACAACTAAAGCAACCATCTGTACCGGCTAGGCACTTACCCTCGCGCTTCCTTCCACACCTAATAAAAGTAGACATGGGGAATAAAGATCCACTACCATTCCCTCCTTGAGGTTTAGGGTTAGACACCTTATATTTGTTAAACTTAGGAGTATCATTGGAGGAACCTTGACCGAAAGACATTTGTCAAAATCTAGGATGACCATGTCCATCGGACCTTGCATGAGAGAAATTACCGTCACCGGTCTTAGCCCTTTTTTCTACCTAGAATTTTTCTTAAGTTTCTCCTCTTTAATATGTTGTGCATGAACCATGAGATGAGATATGTCCATGTCATTAATGAGCATGGCGGTACAACTCTCTCTAACGACCATTTCAGACACACCCGAAACGAACTTACTCATCATTGACTTTGAATCGGAAACCATTATTGGGGCATACTTAAATAATTGTGTGAAATTTAGAGCATATTCCCTCACACTTATACTTCCTTGACGAAGATTAATGAATTGAAGAACCTTGGCTTCCCTCATCTCAAGGGGAAATAATCTAACAAGGAAAGCGGCCTTAAACTTCACACAATCATGAGGACCCGCATCTTCCGGTCTCCCTTCCTTCCATTGGTTGTACTATATTTGAGCCACACCTTTAAGTTGATAAGCGGCCAACTCCGCCTTTTAAACCGGCGTCACTCCCATGATAATCAAGACCTTATAAAGTTCATCAATGAACTCTTGAGGATCTTCCTCAACCTTAGAACCATGAAACTCCAGAGGATTCATCCTAGTGAAGTCCCTCACTCTAGATTCTGTTGCGCCCACATTTCGGTTCAAGGGAACCACAACCTCCCTATTGGCTTGGGTTGTCACGGCTTGATTCAACACTTGGAAAGTAGTCTTAAACTCTGTATTAGTCACTTGCTCGAAGGATTGACCAGAACCTTTGGAGCTTGGGGAGGAGCTTCTTGTTCCGCATGCTCCCTCACATTCCTTCTAGCATAAACTCTTCGAGTAGCCATATCTTGTAGATCATCGAATAAGGATTATGAAAGAAACCTATAGAGTTAAACTCTATCGCACGACTTTAGAGTAATGAACGAAGTGGAGTTTCCTAATACTCTTGTAGACTCTCATTCGTAAATGTGGCGCGCTTCACACTCATAATCAAGACTCTATTCATTATGGCTTATGAGACATCCTAGGATCATTCTAATCCTTGTGCTCTAATTACCAAGTTTGTCACGACCCAGCGTACTCCCTAGATTGTAAGATCCTCGAATCAAAATCAACCACGACTGCGGGTGTGTCCACTTTTTTTCCTATTCAAGTTCTGGTTCCAATTTAAGAAAGTATGTGACATGTCGTATAGGACATCAAAAGACCCCATAAATGCCACTTAGCTTTCATAACATAAGAAATAGAATAATAGAAGTAAAACAATAGTCCAAGTCCAATAGTTTTATCAAAGAAAAGCAAAAGTCCAAAACACTTGTCTCAATAGCCATCTAGTACAATAGAATGAAATTGGGCCTAGCCCATACATCATATCCAAAACTGAAATACAATAAGGAAACTAGAAACAATGAAAATCGGTCATCGAAGCATGAGGAGTCACAAAAGCCCAGAAACCTCGAAATCAACCACTAGCCAGGAAACTGAGAAACCTGACTATAGGACCCTACATTTGGGGAAATCTAGGCTAGAGTATGTGTTAGTACAAAACAATGTACCAAGTATGATGGCTATATATAAAACATTTAAATCATGCTAAAAGGGGACATTTCATTTCATGAGATGCAATTAACCAAGCTAAAACATGATATAAGAGAGTTAGAAAACATAAGTCATAAAGCCACGGTCAATGTAAGCTAACATCTTTAAAGCCTTTGAACACATATGAGATATATCTTGAAATAACCTTAGTTCATTTTTAATGTGGGGAATTCTCCTTAACTGACAGAGAAACCATGTGAGCTATAACATGATCCCAGTGTCTCCCACACCGAAAAGGGTTTTCCAACTTGACAAGGTAAGGACCATAAATCTGAGCTAAAGTGGATCCACTAGATAATGTATATCTCAAAAATCATCCTATGGGTGGCATATAGGTAAGGGACAAAGAGATTGCTTCTAGAAACACCGGCTCTACTAACGGGAGAGCTTCCATCTAAATATCCTCTCAGAGCTAAGCTTAAATCACATAGAATAGTCATTTCATACTTGTCCGTATTATCCATAGAAAGGCATGTCATCTTTCCAATCCAAGCTAAGTCGTCATCCATGGAAAGGTATCTTTCAATAACCAATATAAGCTAGGTTCATTAGGATAGCTCTTAATCTTTGATTCAATTAGGTAAGAAGGCCTTTCAACCTTACAACCCTTTAATATGTGAGAAAACCTTTCACATCATGCTTTTATGTGTATATGATAAAATCCTATCAATAGCACATCATCATCATCGTTGTATTTTACTGTCAAAGCATCCCTAAAACATTTGCATAGATTTCATAAGAACATGAATAATTCCATAATTTACCTGTCAAGGTTCAAAACCCACTTTTAATCATCAATATTTAGAAAACATGGGTTAGATATGGATTTCATCATAAATTCATGTAAAGCTAGAAATACATGCTTAATTTCATAAAATGCTTCCTTTATAATCAAAATCCCACATCATATGATCATAACTAGAAAACATGGGGATTACATGGATTCATGGGGGAAATCATCATAAAGTCATAGTACTTCATCAATTTATACATATTAGATCATAATTAAATCATTTAAATCAATAATCAAAAGAACCAATGATAATTGAATAAAACCCTAACTCAATTGTGGATTTCTAATTTTGAAAATAGAGGAATTTGGGAACTCCACTAATGGAAGGAATCCCTAGATGACTACAATTATACCTTGAATCCAATTGTTAATCTTTAATGGAGAAATTGAGGCTCTACTTGAAACCTTAGGTTGAATCCTTCTTCTTCATGCTTTCTAGAGAGAGAATTATTAAAGAGTTCATATTTTTGGCAAATTTGGAGAGAATGAAGTGAATGGGATAATTTGGAGGTGGAAACCACTTATATTGGGGTCTTAGTAAGGGGAATAACGACGTAGTATAGAGAAAAAAAATAAGGAAAAACCCAACTGCCCCTAACAATAACTGTCAGATCATGACCGAGGGACACCAGTCGACGGACCATGGACAGACCGACGATTCATCCTGCATGACCGTCGATGGGGGTTATGAAGTTGGAATTGGGGCCTTTGGACCACAGAACCTTAACCACGTACTGTGGTCCCACCTACGGTTTGTTGGTTTGGGCCGTGGTTCCAATTTCTTGAACCCCTTATTTTGGGTACCCTTCCATGGACCGCACATACGGTCTATGGTCCTATCCACGGGCCGTGGGTGGCCCTCGTGGATGACACATGATATTTCCTAAAAACTGCTATGTTGCCCCTTTTTTGAATCTGGGTGTTACAACTAACATCAATGTCAGGGAGATTTGATGAAGTTTTCGGTAAATTTTTGGGAAATATAAATGGACAATAGGAGAGAAAAAATATATCTTTTTTCTTATAGAATCTGGATCTAAAACATTTTTTTAGTAGAGTACAATAGTAACTTCTATTTCACAGAGCGAGAAACAGGCTTGTAACCCATAGTTTTTGGGAATTCAGAAGAGATCTTTGAAATTGAAGTTGCAAATCATCAATCTGATGGCCGATAATATTTTTTGTATACTTTCTTACATTTTTTATATGATTGGCTAAAACCCATATTCTAGGGGTGTGAAAATGGAGTTGAACTTTGATTAAATTGGTGGGATAATGTTATTTGCTCTGCTTTACTTTGATTTCCATAGATTAAATTTTATTATCATGTGTTTAATTTATAAATTGAGGTGGCAAATTCAATTCTAGCTTTAGATCTTTATATAATACTTAAAAGAGAATATATGAAGTCGGTAATTGAATTGATACTTGCGTATTAGTTTGAATTTCTTTGTCTAATTGAGAATGAAATTTGGGGTTTCATCTCTAATTGCTTGTTTTTCTTGAGAGATAATATTTATGTCAAGGTATTGGGTTGTTTAGTTTACACATGAGAGCGTTCGAGAGAAATTCTTGTGATAATCATATTATAATTGAAAAAATATGATATATATTTGAGATTGACCTAGCCTATCCATGGGCAATTATTGAGATTGAGCAATCACAATCACCCACCTTTTGAAATCGATACCCACTTCCGCAAACTCAAAGATTCGCACTACGTTTGCTTGTTAATTGCTTGTTCAAGTTCAGTTGATAGAAATCCATTGCCAAACAACCTTTATTTGATAATTGGAATTATTTCCAACGTTGTTACAATCTACTTGAAATGTATTAGGACACAAATTGACTTCTTAGTTGAATTGTTTCACATACTAGTCCTTGGGGGATTCAACCCCGGCCTCATACATAAGGTAATTAGAATACTAACTACCACTTACTTGTTAAATGGTTTTAAAAGTAATTTGAGAAATATCAAAGTTGCTCCGTTGTCGGGGAGCGGTGCTTAGAATTTGTTTAGTGAAGTGTTTTTTGTCTACTGATTTAGTGTGGTAGAAGATTCTTACTATTGTTTTCATCATGTTGTTATTCAAGGTGACAAGATGAGTTCAATCAAAAAGTAACACTGCTGATAATCAAGGGTGGTATGGGATATAGAAACCATGGATATGTTAATGAATAGATGCTTGGGAGTATGAGGACTATTTGATTACCCCCAATTGTGGGTAATGCAACATTTCAAGTTACAGGGGCTATGCTCGAGCTTTTACAAATGAAAGGGTTCTTTTGGGGTTTAGCTCATGAAAACAACCATGATCATACTTGATACTTTGTGGAGGTGTGTGTCGGATTCATACTCAAGAATGTTTCACAGGAATTCATTCAGTTGAGATTGTTTTTGTTCTCTCTTCTAGGGGAAGTAATCAAGTGGTTGGCTAAGTTACCAAGTGATTCTATCACTTCTTGGGAAGAACTTCGTTTAGCATTCTTTGAAAAGAACTACCCTACGTCAATGCTGTTAAAGCTAAGGGACCGTATACAAAATTTCAAACGAGTTTAAAAAGAGCGTATTCATAAGACATGACCTGTGTTTCAACAATTGGTGCAGAAATATCCTAATCCCAGGTTAAGAGATAAAATATTGGTGCAATATTTTTACCGGAGTCTCAACAATCTAAACAACGGTGTAGCTGATCAACTTGTTTCAGGGGAATCATAAAGCACATTACTTGATGAGCTGACTAAAATTAATTGTGCGTGGTACATGGTAGAGAGTCAAACATGTTCTCCACATTTAGGCTTGCCTGAAGAGAAACTAAAGAAGAGTAAGAGATGTGCAGAAGATATGACAAAAATGATGACCCAACTTGAATTGATATCAAAGCATGTCATCATAGATGAATTCAAATAGGTGAATGTGACTTATGTTAATAAGGTATTGAGGTCAAAACTAGAAATATTAAGCTAGTGTTCGATGAAGAATATCGTTGTGTAAGGAATAATGTGAATGGTTATTGTCCGAGCTATTAAAGGTCAGTGGGGAATCAAGGTTGGAACGAAGGTTGTGATGAGAATTATGGAAGCCGTATGTGGAATAGCCAGGAAGCCATGCGCGATGAGCATTATATTGATGGTAAGGGATATGAGTCTCCATTGTATTATTATAATTACAAAAGGGATCGAGAAAATTCAAGGGATTCTTAAAGGAACGATAATGTAGCCAAGATACTTGATAAGGTAGTGGGTTCCAACATTGTATTGAAAGAAATTAATACAACTTCATGTAATTTCACACACACTGTTACTTCCCCCTCAGAATCTATTAAGCAATTTGAGGCATAAATGATCTAGATTTGAGCTTATTTAGATTCAAAATCAAGAGAGAGTGTTGCTATTTATGTGATATTTAATTCAAGGAGTGATACACATGTGTCAACTATGGTAACCCAGAGTGAAGTGTTGAAAATGAGTCTTTAGGTGAAGAGGTTGACTAAAAGAAGAAGGTTGTTGATAATAAACCAATTAGTCAAGCTGACGAAGTATTATCAAACATTGTTAAAAGAGAGAGCCATGAAAGAGGGTTGCGAGAAAATGATAGATGAATGATGATGTGCTAGCCGCAGTTATACAAGTGCCAATAAAGATAGCCCCCACCATTTTTACAATGCCTAAATAAGAAGTAGAATGATGTGATACCAAAAGCTCTTAGGTGTTCTAAATAATTTGTTTGTGAACATCCCTTTAGTGGAACCTTTGATCAAGATGTCGGGATATGCAAAACACATGAAAGAATTTTTTACGATGGATTTTGAAACTTTTGCAGTCTCTCAAAAATGCAACACTATTATGACAAGAAACATGATCACAAAGAAAGATGACCCGAGAGCATTCATTATTCCATGCACTAATGGGAGGTACAAATCCTCTAGAGCTTTATGTGACCTCGGGGTGACCATAATTTCGATGCCTTTGAAGATTTCCAAGAAATTTGGGTTGAATGGCCCAAATCCAACAACTATGAGATTATTGATGGCGGATCGGCCAATCAAAATGTCGGTGTGAGTGGTATATGACATTCTAGTGAATGTGGACAAGTTTATCTTTCCAGCTGACCTTGTAGTGAATGATTGTGAAATGGAAGCCAAAATTCTAATCATCTTTGGTATACCATTTCTAGCTACCGACAAAGAAATTGTAGATGTTGAGAGTGGTGATTTGAAATTAAGGGTGAACGATGAAGAAGTGAATTTCAATGTTTGCAAATCTACAAAATATCCGAATGATAAACAATCACATCTCAAATAGATATGATTGATGAGGAGGTGGCTAGTGTGATTTAAATGATGTGTAGTGGGAAATCATTGATAGTTGTATTAATCAATTATCATGGAGAGAGGATTAATGACTTTGGTCAGGTAGTGGCTACTCCTATGGGTTCGGGAGATATTTCATCCAACCCTAAGAAATTTGAAATTGACTAGAAAATTTAGGAATATCCTCCAGCAAACCATCCATTGAAAAACCAGCAAAATTGGATCTAAAAGAGTTACCTTCACATCATCAATATGTACTCTTGGGGGTTGATGATACACAAACAATAGCTATTGCAAAATACTTGTTGTTAGAGCAATTAGAGGTCATGATGGGTACTTTAAAGAAGCATATTAACTCCTTAGTTTAGTGCATTTCTGACAGAGTAGGGATTCCTCCATCTATTTGCACTCACTAGATTCAAATATCCGATGAATGCAAGCCGAGAACTGAGCATCAAAGGAGTCTATCAGAGCTATGGATAATGAGAAACATAGGAAGAAATATACTAGTAGAAAGATAAGAAAAATAAGAAGAAAATTAAAGAAATTATATCCGGAATATAAAAAACTCAATATCACAAAAACTGATAACGAAAAATTAGATCAATTAATAGATAATATATCTAAAATAGAATATAA
>JAJOOH010024236.1:0-26008 GCA_029582605.1 Solanum gracilifrons | reverse complement strand
GTTGTCACTTTTTTCACATTTTAAATGAATTGTTTCTTTTATTTTTGTGTATGGTTAATAACCGAATAACCGAACCAAACCAAACCGAAACCGATAATCACCAAACCGATAAATGTATATTGTATTTGGTTTGGTTTTGGTTTTGACCAATAACCGATCCAAACCAACCCGTGAACACTCCTACTAGTAGTTATAAATATACTCTTCAATAAATATTTAAAATGACAGTTTACTTACAAGTTCAAACATATTTTGTATTAAATTTTTTATAAAAAATTATGATAATTAAGGGGCAAAAATGAGGATTTCTTCTCTCTCTTTAAATAACTGATAACTAATATAACTATTTAACTACATTTTAAGAAATTGGGGATAAATATCTTCCAATATTTTCAAAAAAGAAAAGATTCCCTCAAATCTCTCTCCACTTTCTTTTCCAAAAGATACCATCCGCATTCGATGTAACTTGGACAGGTTGGAGTGTATATGTATCTATTTTTGCGGTTGTATCTTGAAATGGAGTTTCTCATAATTTTTTTCTTAATCTTGGTTTGATTTTGAAGTCATATATTTTTTCAGGGAAAAAAATTTGTGGTAAAATATATGACTTTTACTATTAGAGAACTAAGTACTATTACACCATATTGCTCTCTTATTGGGGAATTAATTGAATCCCACAATTTTTCAACGGTATCTTCTTCTTTTTAAAAAAGTAATCTTCCATTATATACCTATTACACAATAATTTTCTCTTATTTGAATATTTATTCGGCATTTTTTCTCCAAAAAATCTAGAGTATGGAGATTATATATCTTTCATTCGGGAGTAACTTATTTTATTTTTGTGTGATTTTTATTCTAAATTTAATGAGTACGAGAGATTATTCTAAGAATCATGTCAGCAATTGAAATAATGTTCCGATATTGAAGATTTTATTACCAACGATAAAAAAAAATTGTTCAGAATTTGTCGTTACTACAAACGAAGATCTCTCAAGTGGCGGCGCAAAATGTTATGGGTATACAAATTAATAGAGGAGAACACATATTGAATTTGACAGTTCAGTGCCACTGTAAAATATGAATTCATATAAATTGATATTATGTATATACACTTAACACTATGTCTACAAATCTAATTATATCTGTCAAAATATTTGTACAATATCAATAGTTGTACAATATACTTATACTATTAATGTATACAAATAAAATATAAGTAATGCATACATACTGCATTTGCCATGTCACAAGCAATGTATACAATAAATTGTAAATCAAATTAATAAATTAAGTATACATCAACTAAATCAATATGTTAAATAAATGTATACAAAATAAAATTGCATTTTAATTAATGTATACATAAAAAAAAAAAATTAAACTACTATATGTATCCATATAATGACATTCCTAATTTAAAGCAATATAAAGACAATTACTATTCTTATGAATACAAGTTACGTTGGTTAAAAAGGTAGATATTTAAAAAAAATTGCTAATTTTAAGGAGGGATAATTCTAAATAATACTTTACTAGTTTTAAGTAGAAATGGTTGAAAGTTAGAAGAGAAATGATATTAAATATCTTTCATTATTTTTTTTAAAAAAAAATTGAAAGGAAAGAGACAATTCTAAATAATGTTTGCTAGTTTTAAGGAGAAATGATTGGAAGTTAGAAGAGAAATGATATTAAAAATCTTTTATCATTTTAAAAAATAATTTTGAAATGCCCACATATTACTTTTGGGATAATATGTGCCAGTGTTTTATTTGTTTATTAATTACTAATTAATATTAGGCTTTATGTTGCCAATTGTATGTAACAATTGTATATATGTGTCAATTCCTCATGAAAGAAAAATTTATTTCTCCTTGATTGCTATTTTGTCATGTATTCAATTTGTTTGTTTAGATTCTAACTTTAGATTAACTTTATCAAATTTTCCAAAACCTTGCTATAGTCAGTAAATCATTCTACGATCCGTGAAGGCACTTGTAAAAGACATGAAATTTTGAGTCCAGGAGTTTTGGCTCTGAGATTTGATTTATGGCCCATTAAATATATGACGGTCCGTAAATGAGTTCGTAAAATTTTCTTGAAACTTTTTTTCATTCTGAGCTCTAGTGTATAGATTCTATCACGGCCCATGGTTCCTTTTACGGTCCATGAAAGGATCCATACAAACTTTTTTTGTAACTTTGAGTTATTTCTAATTTTTCAAGGTTTGATTTGGGTTTGAAACTTTTGGGGTGTTACACTTAAAATGTCGAATGTTTAGCTTGTTCATGATTAAAACACGAAACACAATGTTTCGCGCTATGTAATTCATTAATATTTGGATGAGATTTAGTTATTATGAATTAAGTTACTTTTCAACTTTGTATGCTTAATATTATTGCGAGAGAAAAAAAATTGCAACTTTCTATGCATTTTTTTTCCGTGATAAATCTTATTTAGTGTTTCAAATGAACGGATTTATGTTGATCTATGTAATTAAATTTGTTTGTCAAACTTTACCTTTAGTGAGTTGCAACGACTAACTTTTAACAAAAAAAAATGTTTTATAGCCCTTTCAACTTTTACAAGTAGATTTGGACTTTTAAATAATTTTAATAATGAAATTTTATTTAATTAAACTGTTAGGAGCATGATTATGTTGATAACCAAACAGTACGATATAAAGAGCATTAAGCAAATTTTAGGCGCGATGTATGTACAAACAAATAAGTAATTTGTTTTTCTCTCTTGAAAACAATATGTTAATCATTGAAGAATTAAATATGTTAATCACTTAATCATATTTAAGGAAAAAAACAATTTTAAATTCTAGTATATTAGATAATGTTATAAGTAGATAGATCTATGTTAAGCAATTTGTTTTAAAAAATGTATATTCTAATTATATATTACTTATTTTACATATATTAAGAACTATGTAATTAATTAAATTATAGTATGTTATCTAAAGTATATTTATGTAGGAGGTTTTAATATGGGCTAGGTATGTTGGGTTGGGTTGGTTTAATCCGCAATTTGATAGGGTTAGATTAAGATATTTGGAGCTCATTTTAAAAAAATGACTATTTAGTCCGGTATGAATGAGTCTGCTAATTTGTGGGGCTTGAGAAATATGGATGTGGGACAAATAAAAATGAATTAAAAATAAAAATAAAATAGAGCATTAAAAATAACAAGAGTCCAAACTCAAAATCTATTTAAAATTTTAAATATTACAACGGAAAGGGTCATATTTATCTCTGTACTCTTAGAAAAAGACTAGATTTATCCCTCGTCATACTCTTTTGATATATTTACCATTGCCATCCAATTTTGGGGTCATATTTATTTACCTTTGAACAGTGTCATTTTTCTATTCTTATTATACGTGTAGCCTATGTGGATGTATTAAAATTTACTCCTAATATAATTATTTATATAATCAATTAAAATCAATTGCTAATACCGTATTTTCCTCACCCGTCCTCAATATCCTGTAGACAAACATAGACTTTAACACTTTCCTGTTGACATTAGTTTTTCTTCGATGGATCTTAGCTTTTTCTAGAGATTTTTGAAAGAAATTAAAGAAAAAAAATACTCCTATCATTTGATAAACATTGGTTTCTGTCTTGAAGAAAAAAATTAAAGCTATATACACGAGACTAACTACAACAAATAATTTATATGAAAAACCCGATTTCATTGCTGTATAATAACATTCTGCAAATTTATATGATACCTGTGTTTTTCTACAGAAAAGTGACGACTGGCGAGGAAAATATGGTATTAGCAATTGATTTTAATTGGTTAGATGGGTAGTTATAATATTGGGTCGGTATAATAATTAAATTGAGAGCAAATTTAATTATGATAAAAATATATTCAATGCAGGTGTCACGTGGGATAATAAAAATAGGAAAATGAGTCTTAATTGTTTAAGGACAAATATGACCATAAAATTGGATGACAAGGGTAAATATATTTAAGAAGTATGATGAGGGATAAATATAACTTTTTTTCAAAGAGTACAAGGTTCTTTCAGGTCTCGCTACCCCTGGCAAATATGACCCTTTTTCGATATTAAAATTTAAATACAAATTATCTTTATTAAATATGTACTACATAAAATAAAATTGTCCTAAACTTTCTGGGGAATCACTACGTAGGCCGTAGTCGATGGAATATTGTCATATTTTTGTGTTTTATTATGATAGTTAGAAAACAATTAGGTTAATATTTCTATTTAGCTATTTATACTTTTACTTGAAATCAAACTTAATAAATATTACTCCCTTTATTTCAAAAAGAATGACATAGTTTGACTTGGAACAGAGTTTAAGAAAAGAAAGAAAACTATTTAATCTTGTGGTTCTAAATTAAAATTATGTCAAATGTACCAAACTGCCCTTTAATCTTGTGGCCTTAAACATGCCACGTGAAAAGTTGAAGTTAAAGTGTTGCCAAAAAATGAAAGGAGTCATTTTTTGGGAACAAACTAAAAAGGAAACTAGACCATTCTATTTAAAACAGAAGGAGTATAAAGATAATTTATTTGTGGATTTGATTAACAAGTAGTAACACTAACACCATATTATATTTTCTTGTCGATATTTATGGTAATATTTTAAATTATAATTTGATTTTAAAAAATATACTTTTGAAAAAAGTGGGCTGACCCGACACAATCCGTAGCCCACGTACTTGTGGGTTGGGCTGACCGTTTTTTGGCCCACAAAAAAATGGATTAACCCGACTTGGCCCATCAAATTTCAAAGCATGTATGAGTTAGCCCGGATGAGGTAGGTCAGCCCATATTGACAGTTCTATATGTATGCACTACACTAAAAATTATCTTTAGCAGCAATTAATTAACGGTAATATCTTAATTGCTACTAAATTTGTCTTTTTAGAGACAATTAACAATCTTTGTAAATGTTCCTAAAACCTATAGCGACATTGAATCTAATGACAATTAATTAATGTCGGTAAATAACACTCTTTGTTAATATGCATATTTATTACTGCTAAAAGTTATTTTTGTTGTAATGATGTTTGAATATTACAACTAAGACTTAAGTATTGCGTGTTCTTTAAATTTTAATTTTAACTATCCCTTGATTAATATTGCTGAGCTATTTAGATCTTGTATTTTTTGTTAAAGTTGGTGAAATAATATTAGCAATTATTATATATAATTAATTCTTGTTTATTAAATCACTTGGTTAAATTTGAAAAAAAAATCAATTGTAAATTCAGAAATCAAACAAGAAAAAAAGAGAAAAATAAATATTCTTTACATTTTGATTTGATGAAGAAGAAAATGAGGGGGGAAGCAGCTTGGTGATGTTATTAGCCTTTGTTGGTGCGGCTGACTCAACAGCTTCAACAAATTCTCAAAGCCCACCAACGAATACTCGAGATTCATTTGGAGTACAGTGAACACAAATCAAATATGTTATCTTATTCGAAATGACATTCCGAACTCAAAATAGCAGAACAATCATCGAAGGTCATTTTGATAATATTGTTGATCGAAGTCAACACTTCAACTAAAAACAAAAAAACAGCTGAGTGTCCCAAAATTAACACAATAATTTTGAGACCTGAACTAATGATTCTACTATACCAAAACCCTCTTTCCGAAACAAATAACGTTAATAAAAATCTCACATGAGCTTATTTATCAATAATATTGACCGAAGTCAATTATTTTAACATCAGAACTCCAAACTGAAGAAACTTATCCAAGACTTTCCCCAACACCTCAAAAACCAAGCTACATATTCCCCAAGTCAAAACACAAAAGAAAAGCTACAAAAAAAAGGACAAAATAATTTTTAAAAAATACAAAAGGCAAGAAAAGGACCACGAGGATCGTTACACTAATTCATCTACAATATCAAAATACTTTAAAACAAATTGGGTCGTTTTGTCTATAGAATAAAACGTTGCTACTTTTGATTCATATTATGTCTTTTTTAGGTTTTTATACTCTCCTTAAAAGACATGTAATAGTATCCATCTATAACTCTTTGAAATCTCACTTAATTAACGCTACAATAATTAAAACAATAAGAAATAGGCTTCTTTGTTAAAAAAAAAAGGTAATCTCACACTCATCCAAAATGTCAAATACTTTGAAACAAATTGAGTTATTTTATTCATATTATATGTTTTTTAGATTTGTGTACTCTCCTTAAAAAGACATTTAATAATTTTGATATACATCTCTTTACGGTCTCACTTAATTAATGCTAAACTAATTAAAACAATAAGAATTTTTTTTTAATTTTATAGAAGGTATATCTTATTCATCTAAAATATCACAACTACTTTGAAACGAACCGAGGTGTTTGATTCATATTACATGTTTTTTTTTGGATTTTTATACTCTCCGTTAAAAGATATTTAATAGTTTTGATGTACATACTCTTTAAAGTCTCTCTTAATTAACACTACATTAATGGAAACAATAAGAAATAAAATAAAAAGATAATCTCTTAATAGTTACTCTCTCCGTCCAACAATAGTTATTTATACAATTTTAGGATGTCCAACAATACTTATCTATTTTATGAAATCAATGAATAATTTTACACTAAGGGGTCGTTTGGTAGAGTGTAAAAATATAATGCTCAATAGAGTGCATTAGTAATACTTGCATTAATAATGTTTGTATTAGTTATGTTTGCATTAGTTATGCATAGATAATTTCTTATGCATTGTTTGGTTTGGTGTATTAAAAATTGTATGCATTGTATAAAAATATTTATTTACAAAAAATCATCCACAATTATGGTGGAAATGATGTAAAAGTGCTTTTGAGGGATAATTGAGTCTTTAAACCAAGTTAATGCATGTATTAAATCCTTTGAATTACTAATACCTAGAAATCCATTATATTAGTAAAACACTCCTCAATACACAATAGAGTATAAACATTAGTAATACATAGCATGAAAAAGTGTAACAAATAAGGGACTATTAATACACAAAGCTAGTGCTTATTTTTACTAATACAGTACTCTACCAAACGACCCTAGCTAGCTAGTTCCTAATTTACCCTTATCATTAATTATAGTCATTTATCTATTATATTTTTCAAGACATTGTATTTATTATATTCAAAGGATAAAATTGGTAAAATTACCCTTCTATTTGGTAAAATTACCCTTCTATTTATAGTTTCTTAAGAAGAATGTAAAGTCGATAGTGAACAAGTATTGTTGACGGGGGTGTAGTCATTTAAAATTTATTAAATATAAATTTATAAAATGATTCGGATTATATTAAATTTATGAATATATTAGTTCAAATAAATATTATGGATTAATATAATTGAGTTAATTATTTAAATCTAATAAATATAGATTTAATTAATATCCGCTCCATAAAGCCCATATGTCATGAAACTTAAATCTGATTGGCCGAAGGAAGTCCTCTTCCAATCACAACTCCTTTATTTTAAAACAATAAATAGGGGTCCTCCTAATTCAGAAAAGAAAACGAAGAATTATAAACAAAAAGCTAGAGAAAGCTCGTGGATCAAAAGCCACAATTTTCTCTACAAGCTATAAGGTTAAGAATTCAAGAATTCAAGAGTTCAAGAATTCAAGAACTCGAAAGTTCAAGAGTTCAAGAGTTCAAGAATTCAAGTGTTCAAGTTTAAGAATTGAAGATTTGAAGAAGTCAAGATCAAGATAAAGTTCAAGTTCAAGAACGATCAAGATCAAGACCGCCGGATTCAAGATCCAGCTCGAAGCCCTTGGATTCAACTAGGAGTCAAGATCAAGATAAAGTTCGAGTTCAAGAACGAACAAGATCAAGACCGCCGAATTTAAGATCAAGCTCGAAGCCCTTGGATTCAACTAGAAGTCAAGATCAATATGCAGTTCAAGTTCAAGAACGATCAAGATCAAGAAAAAGTTCAAGTGAAAGAACGATCGAGATCAAGACTGTTGGATTCAAGATCAAGCTCGAAGCCCTTGAATTCAACTAGAAGTCAAGATCAAGATAAAGTTCAAGTTCAAGAACAATCAAGATCAAGACCACCAGATTCAAGATCAAGCTCGAAGCCCTTGAAATCAACTAGAAGTCAAGATCAAGATCAAGATAAAGTTCAAGTTCAAGATCAAGATCAAGATCAAATTCAAGTTCAAGATCAAGATTAGGTTCAAGTTAAAGTCAAATTCAAGATCAAGCTCAAGAGCCCTTGAATTTATATTTGAAAAGGCGAATTCAGAGAAATCATAGAGATTGTAACACTCGCACTTGAAACAATAAATACAATTGTTGCATAATTTTCCGTTCTTGATTATTATTTTCTCAACGTGAATTTTATTATCTACAAATTCTGGCACGCCTAGTGGGACAATCTCTACCTCTCATCTCAACTTTTCAAACATCAAATAATATCAAAATAACTTGCACTATAGAAGAACGACTAGCAAGCTTGACTAAAGCAATTGAAGGCTTGATAAAGTATGCTCACGAACAAGATGCTAAACTTTCCAAGCTAGCAAATAAGATGAATAACATGATCGAAAGAAGATCGAGTCAAGAATCTTTGAAGCTTCCTAGAATTCAGGATGAAGGAGAGTATTGCATAAAATAAACAACGATCAAAGAGATTCATCTCTCCGCTGGAGGTTTGATTCCGATTTATCAATTGAAAGACTTTATCATAAAGGCTATCAAAGACAAGTCTGAGTCCCCATCCAAATTTTCTTCTATATATGCAAAGCCATATACACAAAGAATTGATAACTTAAAAATGTCTAAGGGTTATCAACCTCCTAAGTTTCAACAATTTGATGGCAAAGGAAATCCCAAACAACATATAACGCACTTTATTGAAACTTGCAATGAAGCTGGGACATATGGTGATTATCTCGTTAAAGAGTTCGTTCGATCTCTCAAAATGCATTTGATTGGTGCACAGATCTCGAACCAAATTCTATAGATTGTTGGGAGCAGTTAGAGCAAGAGTTTCTCAACATTTATATATTAGTATGATTGAACTTACAAAGGCTCGTCAAGGTGAAGATGATCTAGTTGTTAACTTTATCAATCGCTGGAGAAGTTTGAGCCTCAACTGCAAAAATCGTCTTAGTGAAACTTCTAGTATTGAAATATGCATCAAAGATATGAATTGGGGTCTTCACTACATCTTGCAAGGATTAAACCCAATACATTCAAAGAGTTGGCAACTCGTGCACATGATATGGAATTAAGCTTGACTTTAAGAGAAGATCAACGATCTCATGTCTATGAAACTCATGAAGATGAAGATATAGAAGAACTCCAAAGTGGGGGCAGGTCTACATCTAAAGATGACTTTGAAGAGTCAATGTATATCTAAGCGCTCCTTAACGCATGAGCCTAAACTGCAAGTTACAATGCTCCTTAATACATGAGCCTAAACTGCAAGTTACAATGCTCTTCGTCGCATGAGCCTAAACTACATTCTGAAATACTTCTAGATGCACAAGCCTAAATTCTATATCACAGGACTCTTCAAATTCAAGATAAATCTCTAAGTTGGAAAGCTCTTTATATTTGAGTTAAATCTTCAAGTTGAAATTCTCCTTAAAATACGAGCTTAAACTATATGTCATAAAAGTCTTTAAATTTGAGTTAAATCTTCAAGTTGAAATGCTCTTTGAAACACGAGCTTAAATTGTATATCGCAAAGTTCTTCAAATTAGAGTTAAATTTTCAAGTTGAAATGCTCCTTGAAACACGAGCTTAAACTGTATCTCACAAAGCTTTTCAAATTTGAACTAAATCTCCAAGTTAAAATGCTCCTTAAGGTACGAGCCTAAACTACATGTCACTCCTGGCCTGCAAGAATATAAATTGTGTATGGCACACCCTAAAAAAATCATTAACTCTCTCAGAACTACGTTGTGACTTGATCCTCTTCACTGAGGTACGTAGGCGCTTAGAACCATATTATAAGTTCAAATGAATGAGTGTCAAAAAACCACATGTTCCCCCTTGATTTGTCACATGAAAGTTAAAGCTATGAGTATTCTTTCATAAAACTTCAGACTTGCACCAAATGGTGGTGACTCAATGGGGTAAACCCCTATGAATAAAAGTTGTTTCAAGATGAATTCTTCAAAAATCTCCAAGTATGCAAGTTGAAGTCTTTAAATTCTCAAAGTATATATGTTGAAGTATTAAAATCTTCCATTTCTACAAGTTAAAGTCTTCAAATTTGTCAAGTCAGCAAGTTGAAGTTTTCAAATTCTTCAAGTTTGCAAGTTCAAGTCTTTAAATTCTTCAAGCCTAATCTTTGAAAGATAAAATATCTCGACAAAACTTGAAGAAGGGGGCATTTGTAGTCATTTAAAATTTATTAAATATAAATTTATAAAATGATTTGGATTATATTAAATTTATGAATATATTAGTTCAAATAAATATTATGGATTAATATAATTGCGTTAATTATTTAAGTGTAATAAATATAGATTTAATTCAAGTCCGCTCCATAAAGCCTATATGTCATGTCACTTAAATCTGATTGGCTGAAGGGAGTCCTCTTCCAATCACAACTCCTCTATTTTAAAACTACAAATAGGGGTCCTCATAATTCAGAATAGAGAACAAAGAATTCTAAACAAAAATTTAGAGAAAGCTCGTGGATCAAAAGCCACAAATTTCTCTACAAGCTACAAGTTTAAGAATTTAAGAATTTAAGAATTCAAGAACTCGAGAGTTCAATAATTCAAGAATTCAAGTGTTCAAGTTTAAGAATTGAAGATTTGAAGAAGTCAAGATCAAGATAAAGTTCAAGTTCAAGAACGATCAAGATCAAGACCGCCGAATTCAAGATCAAGCTCGAAGCCCTTGGATTCAACTAGAAGTCAAGATCAAGATAAAATTCAAGTTCAAGAGCGATCAAGATCAAGACCACCAGATTCAAGATCAAGCTCGAAGCCCTTGGATTCAACTAGTAGTCAAGATCAAGATAAAGTTCAAGTTCACGAACGATCAAGATCAAGACAGTCGAATTCAAGATCAAGTTTGAAGCCCTTGACTCAATTAGAAGACAAGATCAAGATAAAGTTCAAGACCGCCAGATTCAAGATCAAGATCGAACCCCTTGAATTCAACTAGAAGTCAAGATCAAGAAACAGTTCAAGTTCAAGAACGATCAAGATCAAGACCGCCAGATTCAAGATCAAGCTCGAAGCCTTTGGATTCAACTAGAAGTCAAGATCAAGATAAAGTTCAAGTTCAAGAACGATCAAGATCAAGACCACCAAATTCAAGATCAATCTCGAAGCCCTTGAAATCAACTAGAAGTCAAGATCGAGATAAAGTTCAAGCTCAAGATCAAGATCAAGATTAAGTTCAAGTTAAAGTCTAATTCAAGACCAAGCTTAAGAGCCCTTGAATTTATATTTGAAAAGGCAAATTCAGAGGCATCATAGAGATTGTAATACTCGCACTTGAAATAATAAATATGATTGTTGCATAATTTTCCGTTCTTGATTATTGTTTTCTCAACGTGAATTTTATTGTCAACAAATTCTGGCACGCCTAGTGGGACAATCTCTACCTCTCATCTCAACTTTTCAAGCATCAAATAATATCAAAATAACTTGCACTATAGAAGAACGACTAGCAAGCTTGACTAAAGCAATTGAAGGCTTGACAAAGTGTGCTCACGAACAAGATGCTTAACTTTCCAAGCTAGCAAATAAGATGGATAAAATGATCGAAAGAAGATCCAGTCAAGAATCTTTGAAGCTTCCTAAAATTCAAGACGAAGGAGAGTCTTGCATAAAGCAAACAAAGATCAAAGAGATTCATCTCTCCGCTGGAGGTTTGATTCCGATTTATCAATTGAAGGACTTTATCATAGAGTCTGTCAAAGACATGTCTGAGTCCCCATCCAAATTTTCTTCTACATATCTAAAGCTATATACACAAAGAATTGATAACTTAAAAATGTCAGAGGGTTATCAACTTCCTAAGCTTCAACAATTTGATGGCAAAGGAAATCTCAAACAACATATAGCGCACTTTATCGAAACTTGCAATGAAGCTGGGACGTATGGTGATTATCTCGTTAAAGAGTTCGTTCGATCTCTCAAAGAAAATGTCTTTGATTGGTACACAGATCTCGAACCAAATTCTATAGATTGTTGGGAGCAGTTAGAGCAAGAGTTC
This sequence comes from Solanum gracilifrons, assembly GCA_029582605.1. Lineage (NCBI taxonomy): Eukaryota > Viridiplantae > Streptophyta > Magnoliopsida > Solanales > Solanaceae > Solanum > Solanum gracilifrons. The sequence continues at coordinate 13,819 of JAJOOH010024236.1, read as the reverse complement.
CTCAATCGTTTCTATAGCACAAAATGCGTCGTTAGTGTGATTGAACTTACAAAGGCTCGTCAAGGTGAAGATGAGCTAGTTGTTGACTTTATCAGTCGCTGGAGAATTTTCATCCTCAACTGCAAAAATCCTCTTAGTGAAACTTCTAGTATTGAAATGTGCATCAAAGGCATGAATTGAGGTCTTCACTACATCTTGCAAGGGTTAAATCCCAATACATTCGAAGAGTTGGCAACTCATGCACATGATATAGAATTAAGCTTGACTTTAAGAGAAGATCAACGATCTCATGTCTATGAAACTCATGAAGATGAAGATATAGAAGAACTCCAAAGTGGGGGCAGGTCTATATCTGAAGATGACTTTGAACAGTCAATGTATATCTAAGTGCTCCTTAACGCATGAGCCTAAACTGCAAGTTACAATGCTCCTTAACACATGAGCCTAAGCTGCAAGTTACAATGCTCCTCATCGAGCCTAAACTACAAGCATAAATGTTCCTAGATGCACAAGCCTAAACTGTCTATCACAAGACTGTTCAAATTCAAGATAAATCTCTAAGTTGGAAAGCTCTTTATATTTGAGTTAAATCTTCAAGTTGAAATGCTCCTTAAAATACGAGCTTAAACTGTATGTCATAAACCTTTTTAAATTTGAGTTAAATCTTCAAGCTGAAATGCTCTTTGAAACACGAGCTTAAATTGTATATCACAAAGTTCTTCAAATTTGAGTTAAATCTTCAAGTTGAAATGCTCCTTGAAACACGAGCTTAAACTGTAACTTACAAAGCTTTTCAAATTTGAACTAAATCTCCAAGTTAAAATGCTCCTTAAGGTACGAGCCTAAACTGCATGTCACTCCTTGCCTGCAAGAATATAAAATGTGTATGGCACACCCTAAAAAAACTAAAAAAAATCATCCACTCTCTCAGAACTACGTTGTGACTTGATCCTCTTCACTGAGGTACATAGGCGCTTAAAATCATATTCTAAGTTCTGTTGCATGAGTGTCAAAAAACCACATGTTCTCCCTTGATCTATCACATGAAAGTTAAAGCTATGAGTAATTTTTCATAAAACTTCAGACTTGCTCCAAATGGTGGTGACTCAATCGGGGTAAACCCCTATGAATAAAAGTTGTTTCAAGATGAAGTCTTCAAAAATCTCCAAGTATGCAAGTTGAAGTCTTCAAATTCTCCAAGTATACATATTGAAGTATTAAAATCTTCCAATTCTACAAGTCAAAATCTTCAAATTTGTCAAGTCTGCAAGTTGAAATCTTCAAATTTTTCAAGTCTGCAAGTTCAGGTCTTCAAATTCTTCAAGCCTAGTCTTTGAAAGATAAAATATCTCGACAAGACTTGAAGAAGGGGGAATTTGTAGTCATTTAAAATTTATTAAATATAAATTTATAAAATGATTCGGATTATATTAAATTTATGAATATATTAGTTCAAATAAATATTATGGATAAATATAATTGAGTTAATTATTTAAATCTAATAAATATAGATTTAATTAAAGCCCGCTCCATAAAGCCCATATGTCATGTCACTTAAATCTGATTGGCCAAATGGAGTCCTCTTCCAATCACAACTCCTCTATCTTAAAACTATAAATAGGGGTCCTCATAATTCAGAAAAGAGAACGAAGAATTATAACAAAAAGCTAGATAAAGCTCGTGGATCAAAAGCCACAAATTTCTCTACAAGATACAAGTTTAAGAATTCAAGAACTCAAGAGTTCAAGAATTCAAGTGTTCAAGTTTAAGAATTGAAGATTTGAAAAAGTCAAGAGTAAGATAAAGTTCAAGTTCAAGAACGATCAAGACCAGGATCGCCGGATTCAAGATCAAGTTCGAAACCCTTGAATTCAACTAGAAGTCAATATCAGGATAAAAATCAAGTTCAAGAACGATCAAGATCAAGACCGTTGGATTCAAGATCAAGCTCGAAGCTCTTGGATTCAACTAGAAGTCAAGATCAAGATAAAGTTCAAGTTCAAGAACGATCAAGATTAAAACCGCCGGATTCAAAATCAAGCTCGAAGCCCTTGGATTCAACTAGAAGTGAAGATCAAGATAAAGTTCAAGTTCAAGAACGATCAAGATCAAGACCGCCAGATTCAAGATCAAGCTTGAAGCCCTTGGATTCAACTAGAAGTCAAGATCAAGATAAAGTTCAAGTTCAAGAACGATCAAGATCAAGACCACTAGATTCAAGATCAAGCTCGAAGCCCTTGAAATCAACTAGAAGTCAAGATCAAGATCAAGATAAAGTTCAAGTTCAAGATCAAGATAAAGTTCAAGTTCAAGATCAAGATTAAGTTCAAGTTAAAGTCAAATTCAAGATCAAGCTCAAGAGCCCTTGAATTTATATTTGAAAAGACGAATTCAGAGGAATCATAGAGATTGTAACACTCGCACTTGAAATAATAAATACGATTATTGCATAATTTTCGGTTCTTGATTATTGTTTTCTCGACGCGAATTTTATTGTCCGGGGAGTATTCATTTTAAATGTGAAACAGATGTAGTTATCAAAACAATTAATCTTTAGGATCAGAGAGATGTTTTTTCATTCATAGAAAGAGAATTCAAAAAATTAAAGACTAGATATATTAATTAATGATATATATATATACATAGTTCATGAAGATGGTCCTGGACACAGAAATTAATGAAGGTGAGGGTGGGGGCTGGAAGAGGGGGGTGGGGGTGGGGGACACTCATCTGACATAGGAGGAGGACAATAGCACACAGTAATACATTCACGTGCACTTCTTCAATTGTATCCTTCCAAAATCCTAATATCAGAATGTCCCTACACACTATCCCCCTACCCCTTACCTCCCTTACTAAAGTCAGCACAGTGCAATTTTTTTAAACACATCTAATATCCATCTCTCTCTGTGTAGCAGCCTTCTCCCACACGTGTCCCTTTGTACTCTTCTCTATTCTCCAATGGTAATGCATCTCAGATCTTCTGCACCAGTTATCCTTCCCTTGTTTTTATTAATTTGCTGCTTTGGAATGGCATCTCCTCATTACTTCAACTCACCTAGCTAGTAGCTATATGTTTATATCTTTCACACACTCAATAATAAGACGTACATCTCCAGCGAACAAACAATTCGTCACAATTTTATACTCGTTTAAGTGTATGCTTGTGCAAACTCAAAGTTGAAGGGTGTAGATGTCAGTTGAAGTCAAACTAATTAAAGGACATATTTATTTATTATGCCATTATAAAAACATATACATGTTCGATTGAATGCTAAGTGACACTACTTCTACCTAATTAATGATATGAAAACTACCAACACAGGTTATGGTAGAACGATAAGTATTCTTTCATTTTTAATCAACGATTTCAAATTTGATTCCCCTAGATACAAGTCTCTTTACTAGGGAGTGGATGTGGTTACCCTACACTCAACACCGGATGAAAAAATAATAAAAACAAATATGAAACTGGAGTTAATGAAAGAAATCTAAAGGCAATTGGTGTAATCCTGAACGTGATAGTGTTCTATCGTTGGCGGCTGTAAATAAAAAATGTCGTTAAACTATTTTTAAGGTTAAGTGGTAGAATATAATTGACGCCACCACTACTAACTACTGAAAAATCAACATATGTTAATGCTAAATTGTCAGAAATTTTGGCTAAAATTTGACCAGAAATTTTGGCTAAAATTTGACCAGAAATTTTAGCTAAAATTTGACTAGAAAATAAAAAAAACTATAATATTTTTTTTATTTTAAAATAAACTGATCTTTTTTCCATTTTTTAGTTAAAAGGTATTAAAATTAAAAGGCTAAAAATATTTTAAAAAGTAAAATAACATAGATAAAGTATTATTCTGGCCAAAAAAAATTTCCATAGGTAAAATACCGTTCTAGCCAAGTTTTCTGGCGAAAGCAATTTTTCATTGGCATTAAATATTTTTCAAAATAAGTACCAGTAGGCAGTAACAATCTTTTTATTTGATGCATATTTCAAAAAAGGAAAAGAAAAGAAAATCTATGATTTAGCATTAATTAATGGCAAAATAATTCTACTATTAGAAACAAGTGATCACAAATCTTTTTAGTCCGTGAGGCGCTATTATTCTCAGTATTGATTTTGAATCATTATGAAATGATCAAAATTAAGAAATTTAGAGCTGGATCTTGGGAAAATCAAATACAAGTAAAAAAAGAGAAAGTAGTAGTACAAATACCAAAAAAAGAAGTAAAAATTGTACGGGTCATGGATATTATAAAGGGAACTAAGTAACCCGGCCCATAACTCTCTTTAGCCGCAGTTCGTGCTTGTCATAATATGCATATCTATCAAGTTCTCTACTTAATTTTATTTTTCTCTCTCTAAAACAGTTTTTGCCCATCTTTCAAACTCCTCTTCCCAAAAAACTTCTCCATCTTTACCTTCTTATTAGGGTTTACTTCAAAAAAAAAAAAAAACTTGGTTATTGTTATGTATGTTTTTGGTTCTACTAATCGAAAATCTTAGAGTAAAGTTGTTGCTTAAGATCTAGAAATCTGAAGAAAAGGGCGGGCCGGGTATGCAATCAGATTATGAAATGGCTGGGATCCATCATGAGAGAAACCAACAGTCAGCACAAATGGAAGAGCAGCATAGATTCATGGTGGAAAATAATGCTTCAACTTCCTCACCATTTTACACAATAAACCCAAACTATCACTTCCCTCAGCCTCATCCTGTTCTCCAACAAATCAACAATTTACCGATTACTCAACAGTTTTTCCAGTATCAACATCCTCATTACAGATCCATGTCCATGTTAGAGCAGCAACAAGAAGAAATAAGGCTAGACCACTCTCAGACGGCGGAATTAGTGCAAGGTTCATTTTTTCCTGTAAGTGAATTAAGAGGAGGACAAGAAGATGCTTTGATTCGTGGGAGTGAGCGATACTGTACACAGCCTCGACAAACTTGTTTAGCTGTGTGGCAAAACCAAGAAGATTCTGCTATTATTAAACAACCTTTTTGGTAATCTATTCTGCACTCAATCACATGTAAATTATAATTACCTTCTCCCGTACACCCTATTATTAATGACCCTACTACTCTATATTATTAATTCCTGCTTATATATTTTTTATTTTAATTTGGGTTTGTAGGAAACCCCTTAGTGCGGAATTTTCAAGAAACAAACAAGATGAAGATGAAGAAATGTATCGATCTGAAGAAAATATTATCAAGAGCTTAGAAGAAAATAAACCTAGAGTACTATTCGGAGAGTTAGAAGCTATTTATGGTGATGATATTCATCGAATTGCATCTGAATCTGTTCTCACAAGGAACCACAATGTCTCTTTTCCTGAATTGGCTCTCAATGATTCAAATCAAGCCATGGCTGCTGAAATCGATAATAATATTGGATCAGAAAGTGCATCCGTTGGAGGAAGAGAAGTAGAAGCAGTTCATAAAAGGAAGAGAGCAAGAGAATCCATGTCAAGATTTTTCAAATCCTTAGTGAATAAACTTGCCAAACAACAAGAGGATCTACAAAGGAGTTTCATGGAAACGATTGAGAGATTAGATCAAGAAAGAAAAGAAAGAGAACAAGTGTGGAGAGAAGGAGAATTGGCAAAGCTTCAAAAAGAAGAAGCTGCTAGAGCCCATGAAAGAAGTTTAGCTTCGAGTAGAGAATCTGCTCTTGTTTCTTGCTTGGAAAAACTCACTGGTCAGAAGATCAATTTTCAACCATTCAAGATCAAGGAAGAACAAAATCATTCTAGTTTAGTGAAATTCATGAAGCGATGGCCTCAAGCTGAAGTTGAGGCCTTAATTCAGATTAGAACTAATTTGGAATCCAAGTTTGCTACTACTCCAAAAGGGCTACTTTGGGAAGAAGTAAGTAACTCAATGTCGTTAATGGGATTTCAGAGAAATGCCAGAAGATGCAAAGAGAAGTGGGAGAATATGCATAAGTGTACTAGTGTCAAGAGAAGAAAAGAAATCACGAGGGAACAGTTGAATACTACAACTGTTGACTTTGTAATTCAACGAATTCATGATAAAGATGAAAATGGAAGTAAGAAAGAAGATATGGAAGAATAATGAATGAGATAGCCAAGCTATAAGTTCCTTTCAGGTGGAAGCTTTTTTTTTTTTTTTTTTGCTCTTTTCTGATCATTTCTTTTTATGTGTACTGGCATTTGTTCATCCTGTCATTTCCTTTTCTTCCAACACTGATATGAGTTTTCATGTCCTTTTTGATGTATTTATTTTATAGTGCTTTAAAATCTCAAGTGTTGTGTAGGGCATACCAACACAACTTTAATTTGTCCCAAATATATGCAAAACATGGTGTCTTGTGTAATTAGCACATACTTGAACTAGTTCATCTTCATTTTTAAATCGTCAAACTTTGGTGCAACAATTATGGATTAAAAGAAAACAATACTCGTGACATAAAAACCGAGGAAATGAATGATGGTTGGGGAAACATTATGAAAGTTTAACATGACAAACAACTTGTCACACACTCTCTCTCCCATTTTTTTAACATGCTTGACATTCAAACTTTTAAAAAAAAATTCATGAATTCAGACATAGAAATTTTACATCTTTTAGATAAAATTTAAACATTTGAAACTATGTAAAAAATATATTTTTAAAAAAGAATGACATACTTTGATTTAACACGGAGTTTAAGAAAAAAAGAAGATTTTTCATCCTAAATTAAAAATTAAAATTATGTCAAATGTATCAAAATGTCTTTCAATCTTATGGTCCTAAATTAAAGTTATGTCAAATGTACAAAAATGTTTTTTAATTTTGTGGCTTCCAAAAAAAGGAAATGGTCATTCTTTTTTAAACATACTAGAAAAGAAAGTAGGTCATTCTATTTTAAATAGAGGGAGTAATAATTAACAACTTAAAATATTTAAAAGACATAAAAAAAAACTTCCGATCAAAGAAAAATTTGCTTAACTCTCAAAATTCAATTTGTATCACAGGTGGACCATTTCAGTTTGTTTGTCTGAGTTTGACTGTGGACCATTTCAGTTTGTTTGTCCTAGTTTGACTTGATATGAATATATGCAGAATGTATCAAAATATATTTTTAAAAATATAACGGTTTTAAATATGTAATGTGGAAAGTGAAAATCAAAAAATTGTATAAAAAAGAAATAGACATTTTTTTTCGACGGACTAAAAATGAAAGTTAGACAAAATTAAAACACATATACATGGTAGAATAAAAATTCTTTACCGTAGGTTAAATCTCTATTATAAAATACATTGAGGGGTATTCTTTTTCCTATATTTATATTCTACATTTTCTACTATATTTTAATTTAGTACCAGGTGAGCATATTCGCAATGCGAAATTGAGGTATGCATTAAATATAAACTATATAGTACATTTATTTCATTCAATAAGGTGGTCTACTGTCAACGACCAAACAATTTTTTTTGATATGCTTTTCTTTTTTTGTTCTTTTTAGCCGTTGTATCCCTCTTTCCATTCTTTGAACACGTAGTTATATTGGCTTGGACACATGGGTGGAGTAATTTTAGGCAAATGATAATTTGGTGAATAATTTTTGTCAAAAAATTATATTATATATATAAATATTAAATGTCAGTTATTATGAATGTATATTTATAATGCACATTCTTAATAGAAGGCGAATCTAGAATTTAAGTGCAATGGAAGCACCATTAACCTTATTCACCTTAATTGTTATAACATTCTTATTAACAATTGTTGGGTTTAGTCTTGCTCAAAAAAATAAAATAGAAACAATTAATTTGGATTTAAATTCAAGGTATACTTGATGTTTCGTATATCCAAAAAAGAAGACTGAATTTTACCATGGATCAATGTTTACCTATGCTTGTGTTGGGAAAATAATTATCTCATTCAAAAATATTATCCAAAGTCCAAACTAAATATAAAAAAAAAAATAGTAACAATGAGACCAAATATTTTAACATGGTAAAATATAATATTTGAACAAATCAATATAATAAACTTTGTGGCCGGTGTCAAGAAATTATTATATCTTCAAAAGAAAAATACTTCTTTAATTCACACGATGCAATAATATTACTCACATTATTTTCTCACCAACTATATATAGAAAATACTCTGTGGATTACTCTCTAATATTCTCTATTGCTTAATTCCTTTGTTTGATGTACCAAATAAGAAGTTCATGATGGTCTCCTTTTATAGCCAAATGAACAACCCAATCAAAACCAATTAGAATTGGTTTCCAACTTACAATATTAATTGCAATTATGTGGCATAACTTGTTACTGCATGTTACAACTTCTTGTTGCTGCAACTTGTGGCCACTTCCCTTGTTTTTAATATTTGTTTCATTGATCCTACAAATATCTTTTTCAATTTTTATCCTTTTCTTCATTCCATAATTTGATCTTAATTTTCAAAAGTCCTTAAATTTGAGAGGTTTTGCAAATATATCCATGCCTTAATTCTAAGATTTCACATACTTGAATTCTAGTTCCTTTTTGGAAATGCATTATCTAATGAAGTACTATCTTATGTCTACATATTTGCTTCAATTATGATACACCGGATTCGTAATAAGTGCTTGTGTGAATTGTCAACACAAATCATCGTGGCTTTCATTTGTGGTAAATTAAGCTCTTTTAACAATCTTATCAGCCAAATAGAGTGTCGCATACATAATGTTGTTGCCACGTATTCAACATCACAAGTTGATAGTAATAATTGACTGCTTCTTTGAACTCCCAAAAAAAAAAATATACAATCACCCAAGAAAAACTCAAAATTATTTATGTTTTTTCTATGATCAGTATCACCCTCATAATCATATTACGAAATTTTACTATGTTTAGAAGAAGAATAAAATAACTCAAGGTGTATCACACCTTTTATGTAACAAATAATTCTTCTAGCAACCTTCAAGTGAGTGAAGTTAAGAACTTCTATGAAACAACTTATTGTTACAACTACAAAGAGTATATATGACCTTCTATTGGTTAAGTACCTCAGACTTTACGTTAAACTTTTGAAAAAGGTGAAGTCCTCCTTTTCACCATCGTCAAACTTTGACAATTTTGTTCCACAATCAAGCAAAATGAACCTCTTCAAAATTTTCTTTTGTATAGATTTCTTGATATATAAAGATGGTAGGCGCAAATAATATGACATGAGCCCTATGCTGCATGTCATCTCAAACTCAAACGGAGCTTATCTGTAAGCTTCAAACAAACTTGAGTTATTGTTTGTTAAAATAAGATCATCAACATAAAGGTAAAGAAGCAGAATATCTCAATCAATATGAACTTTAATGTAAGATGCATATTCATGGAGACAATGAACAAATTTATTATCTTGAAAATACATGTTTATGTGACTATTCAAAGCATGTGGAGCTTGCTTTGATTCATGTAAAACTTTCTTCAACCAAAGCACTTTATTTTCATGATTTTAACTACAAAGCTCAATAGTTACTCAACATAGACTTCTCATCGATCAAGATATCCATTCAAGAATCCTAACTTGACATCTAGTTAATGGATTTTTCACTTTTGTGCTGCTAAATATATAAGAAAATTGATCATCTTCATGTGGAAAACAAGTGCATATAGACTTCCTCATATCAATTTTACGCATGTCATTGCTTGTTACCATTAGCCACAAATTTTGCATTGTATCTCTCCATGAGAATTTTTCTTCGTCTTGTATATCCATTGCTTGATGATCCTTGAAAAGAGTGGTTAACTCCCAATGTTGTTCTTCTCTATTAACTTGATCTTCTCCTTCATGGTTTGTCTCCACCTTTTATTTGTAATAGCTTCATCAAAATTCATCACCTCACTATAACAAAAAAATCAAAATTAGTAATTTCTTTAAGTATATATCATCGTAGAGCTCTAGAATGCTCCTCATTCTTTGTGGCCTTTAGTTTGAACTCTCTTGAAAAGAAAGAGATGCAATATTTTGCTGGTAAATGAGGTGGGATTGCATCCGGTGCAAATGTCATGTTCTCGTGTTCTTTGTCATCTCCAAAGTATGAGAAAGAAAATCATTTATTCTTTTTTATTGAGTCTATGATTTTCTGTTGCTTCTTCATCAAATTCAACATTTCACCACTATCTTGGTGTTTCTTGGGTTGTATAACTTGCAACTCTTTACTTGACATTTTGATCGTCAAGTTTTGCTCTCCTTTGACCACATGAGCATAGGCTATGCTCCCACATATTCTCAAGTGTTTGACCCTTACTTTTATTTTACTTCATGCTTCTTGAGGGATTTGATCCCTAAAATTTCTTATTGAAAACCAGTTTCTCAAATGAACTGCATTAGATAGCCTCGGCCCAAAATTTCTTTGGCATACTTTTATCTTTCAACATACATCGAGCATATTAAGAATTGTCCTATTCTTCTCTCTGCAACTATATTTTATTAGTGCGTATAAAATATCATTAAAAGGCGATAAATTCAGTGAAACTGACAAAGTCATTTAATTTTTTTAAAGTGAATTCATCTCCTCTATCGAACCTTAAAGCATTTATTTCATAGTCACTCTCTTTTTTTACAAGTGTTTTGAAAATTTTAAAGGATAAATTAGTGAAATACACGTCTTATGTTTCCATTATTTCCAATATCCTCTTCTATTTCTAAAAACCTCTAAATCCTTATTTCTTTAATGTATCCGAGCTACATATTAATGTATCCGAGCTACATATTATGTATCCGGTTTATTTTATAATGTATCCGAGCTAGTTTTTAATATATCCGAGCTACATATTATGTATCCGGTTTATGTTAAAATGTATCCGAGATACTCTTTACTGTATCTGAGGTACATATTATGTATCTGGTTTGTGTTACTTTTTAAGGGATTAATGTAATTACAAACTAAAGAGGGATAGATTGTAATTTCATATTAAAACTATGTAATTCCTAAAAAAAATTGCAACAAAAGCTTTTGATTTTTGCTTCAAGAATTACACCCAAGTTTTTCTACTAAAATCATCAACAAAGAGCAAAAAATATTTGTCACACCCCATTCTATTTCTCACCCCATTGAAAGAACGAGTTTTTTATTTCACCAATTTGGATCATGAATAAAAGATCCAGTTACTTAAATACATTTAATTAAGAAGATGTTTTAAAATAAAATAAAAAATAAAATCTCCCTATACGAAAATCTCTAGGTGAATTCCTATGAAATAAATCCCCAACTAAATCTGCAACAACATTATTTCTATGTAATCTTCCATATACAAAAGTTCCCAAATAAATTTTCATGAAGTTAACCCCCAACAAAATTCGCAGAACTAAAATTTCAGGTAATTCCTCAACTAAAAAGTTTCTAGGTAAATATCCCTAACTAAGTCGGCGAGTAGCTTTACTTGGAGATTTTGCTGCAATGTAACGAATGAATTTATTTTTGCTTGATAACTTGTGAATTTACTTATGAAAATGTTACATGCAAATTACTTTCCATAATTAATTCCCTAATAATGTTTTAGCGCAAAATGACGCCAAATTTACTATAGAATTTTTTGAAAAATATTATTTGCAGATAAAATATTCTAGAACTCAGGAATTTTAAATATATAAATATAAATCTGTGAGAAATTCCTGCGAATATAATACTCATGTAAATCTCCATATAAATCACATCTTTCTAGCACCTTGATGAAAAATATTTCATATCCAAACAGTATATGAACAACCAATAAATAATATTCCTTAATTATATGTCAATTTTAAACTACAATATTGCAATGAAAGTCGAGGGAGATAATTAATAAGGCTAGATTGAAGTGTGCGGGAAATTTTTACTTTCGTTAGCCCAATTATGTGGCATCGTTTGAATTTGAAAATCAGTTTAATTTTGACCATACATTCAAACATAAATTTTTAAAAATAAAAATTATATACATGAAAACTATGTAAAAAGTAATAGTATAGTCACAATAATTGATCCTGAGTTGGATGTTGGGGACGAGAGTCGGGATCGGGTCTCGAATCAGGATCGTGTCTCAGGTTAGAGTCATGTTTCTGATTGGGTGTTAGAGTCAAATATCGGTTCAAAAATTTAATCTCAAATCGAATGTGGGGATCAGATCTCGATTCCAAAGTCGAGTCTCAATTCAGATATCACGTCTCGATTTGGGTGTTGAATTCAGGTGTCAGATCCTAAATAAGGTGTCCAGATCAAATTCTAGGTTCGAAAATTGGCTCCCAAGTTAGGAGTTGAGGTCGGATTCCAAGTTTGCGTTGGAATTGAGCTCCGAATCAATCATTGGGGTTGAGTGTCGATGTCAATGTCAGGGTTAGATTCAATTCAAATGTCAAATATCAGGTCGAGAGCCGGAATTAATGAGTCTCAAGTCAGGTGTTGAGATCGATCATCAGAATATTGTCCAGATTTAGGTGTCGAGATCGTATTCTAATTAGAATGTCGGTTCTCTAGCTGGGAGTCAGGGTGAGGTCATGGGTAGGGTCACGGGATCGTGTCCCGACTTGGGTCGGAGTTGGGTTCCAGTTAGAATGTTGTGTCCCATATCGAGATTAGGGGTCAAATTCTGGATTGAGTGTCAGGATCAGGGCCCAGATTGAGTGTTGAGGTCGTGTTTTGGTTTGAGAGTCGGGGTTGGGCGTTGGATCGATTATCGAGGTTGGTTTTCGGTACAAATACTATTTTTTTTAAATATACTTTCTACTCTCTAGCCAAAAATAAAAGATACTTTTTGAAAAATATTTTTAATTCTACAACCATACACTAAAAAATATTTTCCACTCACCAACCAAACATGAGAAAATAAATTATAAACCAACTTATTTTTTATTTTTTAAATTTATATTTTTAGGAAAACATTTTCCTTCCTACCAAACACACTGATACAAATATTTTTGAATTTTTACATTTGATTCATGATAAGGGCGAGATTGATCCAAAAATAAAATGAAGGATAAAATTGCTGAATTTCAAGAAATATAGAAATACTTCCCTTCAGACTTCATTTCATACTCTAATATTGACTTTAACGTTAAAAGTAAATCAATAATAAAAGTATTAAATCAATGATAAATTTGACTATTTTGATTATGTCATTAAGCATGCTGTTAATCTAAATTAAGTACAATTTTTTAGAGCATTACACTTGATTTAGATAAAGGCGAGATTGGTCCAAAAATGAAAACAAAGGCTAAAAGTGTTGAATACTAAAAAAGTAGAGGTTCTTTCCTTTTTTTTTGGTAGAAACAAAAATATTATATATATATATTAGAACATTACAACATTGTGAGACGAAAAATAATTTGTCACTCAGTCGTCACTAAATGTGTGTCTCTAAAACTATACAAAAACGATTTAATGCTTCATCGCTAAAAGTATTATATTAACTACAAAAAGAAAAATCGTCCCCAAATGCTTAAACATTTGTGACAAATTCATTTGTCGTAAAAAGTATATTTTTTGTAGATAATAGTATGTTTTGTCACTAAAAAGGTTATTACTACCGACAAAATTATAGCGTCGCTAATAATTTACTTCAATCAGTGACGATATCAGTTGTCTCTAAAGTTATATGCATTTCGTAGTTGAACAAAATCTAATTTCGTCACTAATGATTATATTTTATATACCAAAAAATATTTTGTTAATAAATGTATTAATTAGGGACAATTTAATTATTATAAAAAAGATTAATTTTCCTATTATCTTCCCCCACTTCCCATCTCAAATTTATTTTAAACTCCTCCCTAAGAGCTCCCACATCATGCTTTCTTGGGGATTCGAACTCACAACCTTAAGGTTGGAAGTGAGGAGT
>JAJOOH010024235.1:0-14453 GCA_029582605.1 Solanum gracilifrons | reverse complement strand
TTTTTTTTTTAATTTTAAGAAGCTGCAATATTCTTCTCCATTTGGGAGAACTGAAGTTAGTTACAGTGACTCATAAAGGAATGGAATTTGACCAAAAAAATCAGCTGCCTCCGTCCACCCCTCGCTATCTTTTGTATATCATCACTGCGCAGGCTGTCATTTCTTAAGTATTTTTTTCTTAGTGCCGTTGGGCTATTGTAGCTCCTCATCTGCAATAATTAGTCTTTATTTATTTCTTTGGTTGGACAATCTTAATTTGTCTGTCCAAGCTCTTTTCTTTAAGAAGTACTAAATTCATAATCCTTGAAACAATTTATCTTAAAAGTTCTGATGATTGGGATATCATTTTTCTAGCTTTTGGTGTTGGATGTTTCTTTGGTCCATGACAATCACAGGTCATTCCTTTTTTTTGTTGCCAGACTTGTCGGTTGCATGTAATTTCTATAGCATTCCTCTATTGCACTTACGTAAAAACTTTCCTTTACATGCAGCCCGATCGTGTGATGGAGTTTTGCAACAACAATGATCTTCAACTAATAGTCCGTGCCCACGAATGTGTGATGGATGGCTTTGAAAGATTTGCTCAGGGGCATTTGATTACGCTTTTTTCAGCCACCAATTACTGTGGTATGTTCTTGCTGATTTTGGATGCTCAGAGGGTTTTCAAAATTTTAGATAGCAGTTTTATATATATAGGGACTCTTTTTTAAAAGTAAAATCTACTGCTGCAGGTACTGCTAACAATGCTGGTGCCATTTTGGTATTGGGTAGAGATCTTGTTGTGGTTCCAAAACTTATCCACCCAATTCCGCCAGTTTCATCACCTGAAAATTCACCTGAGCGGCATATAGAAGACACTTGGATGCAGGTTCCATTATTTTCTTGTCTTTTTTTCCCACATATCTTTTGTGCTTTGATCTATGTTGGTCTTGTTAACACTTGTCTGTTATAGGAGTTAAATGCTAACAGACCCCCTACACCAACCAGAGGCCGTCCCCAAGTTGCCAACGATCGAGGTTCTTTTGCTTGGACTTAGCTTTATAGTGAAGATTCTTTTCATATACTTTGAGCTTCATGCTCTAACATCTGGGATTTCCAGTGATATGTACATAGCATGACGCCATTTGGAGAGTGTCGCAGACAAATATATCCTCTTTGAAGATCTAAGGCTTTGAGGCACTCGGGATCTTCCAGCACAATAGACAACAGGCCTTCAGACAGATTCAGATCTCAAAGATTGCAGGCACATTGTCTATTCATCCATGTGGAAGCAGTTCAGGATCTTCAAAGTTTCCCCTTGTACATTGAGCAACAGATACAGATATAAGGATCAACATGTGTTGCTATGTTCTCATGCGATGGATAGTGCTAGATTTTCATTTTATAAATCTCTCGGCTAGTCCTATATATAATCCCCCCCCCCCCCCCCCCCCCTCCCTTGTTTTAGGCATATTATTTTTGTCGATGGTAAAAGAGGACTCGAGAGTCCCCATTTGGTGAGATACATAATCCTGAAATTTCTCATGTATCATAGAGGGTGTTGCTTGGTGTAATTTGTGTTGTTGGTGTCATGTAGAATGTAACTTGTGTGTGAAAATATGAAAGCTTTAGTAGAACAACAAAACAAAGGAGTGGTTAATTACTATTTCTTAGCTTCTTCATCTTCCAATGTTTGGTAGCATTCTGTGGGAAAAGAAGCTGTTAAGTTGTGGATCCTTCAAAGTAATTCATTCACATTAGTCACTAGATTACTTCAGATATTCAAGAAAATATAACATATGTTTATTTATGGCGTAATACATGAACATGCTCTTCATTTTACCTTGGCTGTTATCTCCTCCAACTTTGGGTGTTCTTAAGACTTATGTAGACACAAACTTGTATAAAGCTTAATAAGTAAACGTGCACATCCTATATGATATAATACAAATTAGTTCGAATGTATTTCACACAAATTGCCATATAAGGTGTGTATGTTACTTGTTCAACTTTCGACAAGTGCCTATTTGTACCCTACAAAACAAAATTGAAGGGCATAGATGACAACTGAAGTACAGTGAAATGATACGTTTACATTTTACTACTTTATTTTTTGTTCTTTTTTACTGTAAGAAGGTTGGGGTTTTATCTCCTAGTTGGATTTCATTTCTCTATCAAGGATATTAGCTTCAACTAATTCTTAGAAAATCTATTTTGTTTCATCTTATTTTTCTAATGCATCTCACGTAAATCAAGTAGTAGGTATGATTGTATTAATATCAAATCCGCAAGGACAAACAATTGCTATCGATGAGGACGATCAGTCTATCACTCTGTAATGCTAAGATGAACTAGAAAAGTTGATAAATTCATCAGCTGGGAATATTTTCATGTGATATTGTTTAAGAGAAGTCTTCAATAAAATGAAGTACAATTTTTTCTTGTCAAAAAAATATAGATTGACGTAGACTGGTGACCACATAGTTTTACAACAAAAGCATCACGTCATATTGTTCAACATCTCCACACTCACTTCTAATGCATATAACATATCACAAATAGTCGTTTTTTCAACTCCTGTAATTGAAAAATAGCGCCACTATAATGGAGAATCAAGTTCCATAGATAAAACTCCACAACAGTGACTCCTATTTCACCTGTCGTATATGCATATTAGCATATAACATATCACAAATAGTCCTGTCAGGATTCAGTTCATAGACAGAAATCTATGTCAAATGCAATAATTAAGGGCTTCCCTTATATGTGCTTGTCTAACTTAACATACATCTAAAATAGGGTGCTAAATATATTTTGCTGCAGAATAATTACGTGTGCTACGGATACAAATTGATACAAACGTGAAGCTTACACTCCACCATAGCCAATTCAAGCTTTAAATATCACTGAAACAAAACTAATTGAGTACATGTGTTTTAACCTCGTTTCACAGGTCGTTGAACGTAAGATTTATTGGGATCTTCTGTTTTCAACTTTGGAGGTCGAATTTCTCCTTTCTTAACCTGCAGAAGCACAGAAAACTTGTTCACTAGTGTTTTCTTCAACCTATAAACATTCCCCTCATAATCTTCACATGGGATGGGAAAAGTATAGTGTTTGCAATTTAAGGTAATAACAGTCTTACCTTCTTTCCTCCCTTCATGAAATCTCTCCAACTGGACACCTGATGATAAATAGAAGAAAAGTTTCAGAAACTCAATTCAGTAAGTCTAGATTTTGGAACATGACAGCTGTCTTAACTGTACAATTCCATATCATCATGAAGATTAGGTTCAACACAACTATCATGTTCCAAAGACCTTAGGTTCAATACTATTATCATGTTTGTCACTCGGGATTGTGGTAGGATGGATAGAATTCCTCCACCTTTAACCAGAAGTCTCAGCATTGAGACCTCAAAATGGAAAAAGTTCTGGTAGAGAACACATCTCCATTTAATGAGTCTTACGCAGCAGTTGGCACAAATCCGGATCAGTTGGTGCCCCAAAACGGATACCGGACACCGAGTGGGAAACAAAAAATAAAGATTATTATGTTCCAAAGAACCCAAACATCTGTGTTACTAGTTGTATCATTTGCTACAAAAAAAAAAAAAGACACTAGAGATTCAAAGAAGAATCTTCATAGTAAAAGTAAAGTTACATAATAGATGACATAAACCACTCAAGTTCATAGGCAATCGTCAACAACTTCATGTTCCTGAAATCAAGAGAGTCATTTGCTTGGCTCCTGTAGCATCATGTCTTAGGCTCTTAGCTAAGAGATGAGATACCCATGACCCAGCACAGAGCCAGAACCCCCTCCCCCCTTAAAGCAAGAAGGAATAGCCTTGTTTCTTTTTCTGCTCCTTTTAGAACAAGAAAAGTGAACCAAAAAATACTTTTTATCTTAGAAGTTTACACAAAATACAAGAATACACCGAGATGCAACTTTCAAGTAGTAGTTACTTCAGGGATTTTATTTTATAACCACATCAAACACAGGCAGAGGACATACGAAAGGTTAGATTTTGTGCAGAAAATGTACATAAAATTGCACATATAGTCCTAACAACTCATGAAACAAGACTATTAAGTAGTTTGTATAAACTTCGACCATGCTGAATTATTTGAAAGAAAAACATACTTCAAATGAACATAACAATGGAATTCAAGTCAGCCGGTTTAAATGGAAAACCAGATAACACATATACAAGCCACATGGGAAAAAACATCACCTCTACCTTCTCAAAAATAAAAAAAAAGCATCACCTCTGAGAGAATAAAACAAACATGCCAAAATGTAGCATTGGAACTTTTTTCCGGATAAAACAAACTGTGAACCAACACTAGACAATTGACTAGATATATAGAAGATTGTACTATAAGTCTGCAAGGTTCATGTATTGGGAAACAGCAAGGGCACATAATGCATTGAAAACTAACCCTCTTTTCTCTAGTTCCTTCCCATTGCTCTTCATGCTCACGCTTCCTTTTCCACAACTCTTTTGTTTCTTCCTCATCTTTCTTCAAGCGACCTTCCTCTTCCGATATCTACACAACATCAAGTTATAAATTCTCAATTAAAATCTAAAAATATGTCGGGTAAGAGAAGAAACTGGTATAAGTACCCTCATTGCCATTTTTCTCCTCCTCCATTCTTGGTCCGTCAAGATTTCTTTAACCTTCAACTTCAGCTTATGCTGGAATTCTTCTGATTGCTCATGCTCTTGGTCGAATTTTCCCTATTAGTCAAGAAATCAACCATCTCAAATTAAGAAAGCTAATTTTCATGGTAACACGGATTTCATAAATGCTCAATTAACTACTATCAAACATTCCCTTATCTCAGCCTTTGGGGTAGAAAACATGAGGAATTCAACAAAAGTTTTCTAACAGATAGGTGAGAGACAGTCCAAAACACGTCTAGTTGCTTGGAGAAAATCATGGTGCCATATAAGCACAGTTCAAGGTGGTTGGGCAATGATTAACACGGTTCTCAATGTAAGAAAAAAGAGGCCACCCAAAGCTACAGATAACATCAGGAAGAAAATTCCCCATATCAAATCCAGGGACAACAATTCCAGCTAATCATAGACATTCAAGTTGGATAATCTGATGAGAAGACATTGCAGAAGAGCCTACTAAAGAGAATTACCTCAGTAACTAATGATTTCAATTTACTAGCAGTATCTTTCTTAAGCTGCTTCTTCCACTTTGCTCTCAGCTCTTCTGTGATCATACCCAATGGGAGGAAAAATAAAGAGACATTTCCGTGTCAGACACAAGCCACGCAAAAAGATACAGCTCAATGAAGAACATTATGGTTTTCACTAATTTAGTGACAAAACAAGAACTTGCATTACCAAACAAAAGAAGCATTTGCCATGTTACTCTGCCCATATAAGTATGGCCAAATATATAGGAACTAATAGTTTTGACAATGTCCACAATCAAATAATAACAGAAACAGTTTCTACGAGTCCAGAGCCTAAAGGACAAGAATTTGAAGCTAAAATTCCAAAATGGACAACGAATTGTGGGATGAACCAAAAGGGACAAAGCGCCTCATCCCCAACGACTAGCAAAAAAGTTTGAAGGCCGAACGGCTGTTTGGCGTGCAGTCCATTTTTTAAAATCAATTAGTCGTGCAGCTTTACATGACTCATTTAATAATTTTATTTTAAATCAAGCATTGGCCAGCCAACGACTAGCCTTTTAAAAAATTACAAGTCGTTGGCTACCACATGACTAGCTAATGATTTTATTTTGGAATGGTCTAGATTCAGATTCCTGAACGTATTCCTTGTCATTTTTTTGAGGATTTGTTTCCAGTTGATTCCTTAACATTTTTTCAACTAGTCGTTTTTTAACACACGACTAGTTGATTGAATCAACAAGAAACAAATCCTCAAAAAAATAATAATGATTAAAAAAAAAGGCTAGTCGTTGGCTGGCCAACACTTAATTAAAAAAATAAAATTAAATAAGTAGTGTAAAGCTGCACGGCTAATTGATAAAAAAATGGCCCACACGCCAAACGACCGTTTGGTGTGGGCTGTCAAACTTTTTTACTTGTCGCTGGGGATGGGGGGCTTTGTCCCTTTTTGTTCATCCCACAACTTGTTGTCCGTTTTGGAATTTTAGCTTCAAATTGCGGCCCTTTAGGTTCCCAACTCCAGTTTCTACCTCCTTTATTGATGCAGTGACAATGTTACAAGCAAGATAAAACAAAAACAAGAGGAAAATATGAAGAAAAGGGCAGCCAACCTTTTGCTGCATTAACCTGGTTCAGAATATAATCCCTCTCTTGAGGATCGAGTAATAATTGCTGGGCTTTTGCTAAAGCTGCATATAAAATGAGAACAATTTGGTCAAAATTTGCCACAAGGAAGCAAATTTTTTGTAGAATAGTGTTAACCTACTAAAGCAGTAAAACAGTCAATTTATCAAAATTTCACTCTGCAAAACTACAATGAAGCTCTAAAAGACTAATTTTGACAATCAGAAAAGGGTTGAACTCCTTTATGAAACACTCCATTGCTGCTACTAGTTCTGCACTGAACAACCATGATGGTTCTCCCAACAAATGAGGGAATTCTCATTCCAAACAGCTACTTAGGCTGGTGTCCCACTAATGCGACAAAAAACACCAACAGGACAAAGATTGTACTTATAACTTTGATGTATTGCAGTGTCTTTGAAAGTGGATTCTTTTGATAGTACTTGAAATTCTCTTGAAACGAAAAACATATTCCAACATTAGGTGTCTTTTACGAATTTCCTAAAGCTGCTATTTGAAGTGATAACAATGTTTGCTAGCCAAAAAAAACCATTTGATATGGAAACTCTACACAGTTTGGACGAAGCAGGTTTTCAGGCAATAGAGAGGGATAGATGGAGAACTGTCTGATACAAGCACGGCTAATTTAACCAACTATGACGATCCATTTGAGCACACATTAAGGATACACAGAGGAGCCTGGATGATCTTATGGAGCACAAAAGGGAGGGCTTCCACATATGGATGATAGCTTGGAGCCTGAGGGGAAGAGAGACTGCCAATTTTATTTTTTTTTTGAAACTGGTAAGGTTGAATTCTTCAGCATTAAGGGTATGCTGGCTACCTCCAAAAAGGGATAATTACAGATTTCCTATCAAATCTATAATCTGGTCTATATCATCTATACAAAGCTGTTTACATGAGCAGCAAGCCTCACTTTGACAATACAATGCAGCACTTTGACGATGGGCAGCTGCAATGCCTCACTTTGGCGTTGGCAGCATCACATTGGCGAGCTCAAGCCACTTGGGCGAGCATCAAACCAAGTTTGGTGATCAAGAAACACTTGGGCGATGCCAAGTGCATTAGGGCGATCAAGCAAGGCACATTTGGGGTTCGATTTGAAATAGTCACTTTTGGGCTATGCATTTAAAGGCAAATACCATAAATACATACCTTAGTCATTTCATTCCTTAGATTATGTTGATTGTGAATTGTCTTGAAAGACTTGATAGCTCTTGAAGTTGTAGCTTTGGGTGGATTCCCAATTGTCTAGCTTAGTGGGTGGATTCCCAACTAGGTAGCTAAATGTATTAGGTGGATTCCTAATAGTTTAGGTTGATCAATTACGGGTGGATTCTCTTAATTGTTCTTTAACTTATTTTGCTTGATTAATCATATAGAATCATCCATTTGTGGATTCAAATTGGTTTCTCTTTTGTTTAATTGAGGGATTATTGTTCATTGATTAGGTTCAATTGGGAGGTGAGGGTATAGAGTCCCTTGTTGCCCATAAACTTGATTGATTAGCCTTAATCCACATATCTTTTCTTATCTAATTTTCGCAATTGATTTTGATTCAATTCATCCCCAATTGGAATCGTATCACGGTCCCACACCAAGCATTTGGTGGACAATTTAGAAAGAAAATTTCATATGCAGAGGTTGGCAACTCTTTGCAGAAGATCAAGTTGAATTGCCTTCTGATTTTTTGTTTTTGGTGTAAGAAGACCTACTCAGAAGAAATTGTTGATATTATTGGTGTTCTGAGTAGCATTTAGGATGGCAGTTTAGCTTTGACTGTTTTGTCTATTAATACACACAAGTAACCAGTTTCAAAAATAATATATCTGATATGCAGAATGATGTCAGCTAAAAAGTATATCAAATAAAAACAACAAACTCATGTCACATGTACTCTTCCTTGACAAGAACATCTGTGTCAGTGTAAGTTAAAACAACCAGTACATGTGAAGACACTCTAGCCATATGATTGTACAAACAAATTGGAAAAACACTAGTCAAGGAGGCCCTTAGAAATAACTCTATCACAGAAAGTACCAAGATGATCTCAGGATTTTTTAATAGTAGGCTAAGCAGTCAGTGTTCCCAAAAAAAAACTGCTTCGCATGATCTCAAGTGACAAAAACTGTCAAATGTTACTTTTGTTGCATTTCATCAGCAACCACGAGTCATTAAATATTGAAAACAAATGAACTGCAAGTTCATTGAATCGGTTGGAAAGTTATCCTTGAGTCACATTTCTTGGATTAGTTCCAAAAGACAAAGCTTCTGCTATAATTAACATTCTTCATCAGCACTAGGCAATTCAATGTGACAAGGGGGTTTCTTGAAGGTAATTGCAATAAATTCGGTAAAACTACACTCAGAATTATAATGCATAGTTGTATATCTTGCAGTTAAAATGCTATAGGATGTGCAAAATTCCGTTACTTCACCAGATTTATCCTAACCAAAAGAGTTCGGACAAATAAGATAATCTTTCACTCCAGAAACTACCTAAAATGAATTGAATTATATAAAGTGGCACACAGAAAGAGCATCGTCCTCACCTCCAAATGCCTCCTTTGCTTGTGGATGCTTGCACTTGTCAGGGTGAACAAGCAAAGATAACTGCAGGTAATTCAAGTGAACACATTACATGATTTGACAGAATAAGAGAAAGGTTTGAGTCAATGGAAATCATATTGACAAATTCACACCTTACGATACTGCCTTTTGACTTCATCAATGGATGAATCGAATGACAAGTTAAGATAATCAAACGGATTCAACTTGAAACATGAAAGGATCCTGCACAGTTTTTAAATTCGAAACCAGATTACGACAACTTAGCATGATAGAAATAAAAAACAGATAAGAAATAGATACCCTTCTCAAAAAAGAAATAAGAAATAGATTTAAAATTCTAAATTGTTCTGACCAAACAAACAACCCATATCAAAAAGCGAACACTCCAAGATGCACACACACTCAAAACATAATATTATACAGAAAAAGAATAGCTTAAGCATCAATTACAATAAAGAGATAACCAAACTAGTAGTGACGAGGGTGTTAACAACAACCAGAGTAAATAGAATAACTGACCCGTAGTATTTTATGGACGTACAGATTAGCCCTCAGGCTAACCGTCTTGAAATCTACATATAAATTAGACTGTCTACCTTACACTCTACCTTGACAGGATGCAACATCCAGAACTATAAAATCCAAAACTATAGCTAAAGTTGGTGCAAAGAGGAAGGTTTATAAGACGGGGGAAGCAAACGACGAGTGAAGTCTATTCATTTTCCAGGTTGGGATAATGGAGAGCTGTGTTATCCTATGCATTAGATTTTTCAACCCCTCCAAAGCTGGACAGATTTTTGTACATCCTGGCCATTTTTAGCTGAAATTTTTTACATTATTAATCCCAAAACAAGAACTGAAACGGATGAGGGAAATGTTTTTTTAAAAAACTGGCTTAAGGCTTAAGGCTAAGGTAAATGAGATCAAAACAAACATGGTATTTAAACTAACAACACAATACCATACAAACAATCGGTAACAACCATCCAAACAAGCTGTAGTTTACTAAAATTACTATAACGTAAAGTATCCTACCATCCTTAAGCTTCCTTTCTTCCAAATTCATGCTAAGATTACCCGCCAAATTAGCATAAAACTACGCTTAGCTCATCAAAATTTTACACACGGACATATGAACATGCAAAAAAAAAGGGACTAAATGCCAAACAATTTCGCAACGATGAAGAACTATAATTCCAATTGATTAACATAATAAAAGTGTCCATATGTAGAGAACGAAATAGAAATAAAGAGGCGAACCTGTTAACTTCATTATCGCGCTCAACTTCACTGACCTCAGCGAAGAATTGCTTCAGAAGCGCATCTTCCTGGGCGGCGATTTTCGCCGGCGACGGTGCGGTGGTTGTATCGCTGTTGTCTCCCATTGAAAACAGAGCCTTTTGAGTTTCACGCTCCGATCCCAAAATGTTTTACGGTTTGATGCATTCAGAATTGGGCTCAATATAATTTCAGCCCACTATAATTATGGACTGGCCCATTGGGCCGATGTATGAATCTTAAGCAGGTTATGTGCACTACTTGCACAAGTAGCCACTTAAAGGGCGTGGGATGGTTTACAAGAGTGGCCTAAAAGTGGTAGTCTTGAACTTTTGATCCCACTTTCCCCGCAAAAGTTCACGTATAATAAGTTTTACCCTCATGGATAACACTTTTAACTTTTAACCTTGAAATTTTGTCTATAAAATAAATGAGGATTAAAAATTCAAGGTCGTTCATTTTCAAAGTCGCAATTCGCAACAGAGGTGGTCATACACGAATTTTACTAATGGATGGTGTATTTATTAGTAAAGCATTTTGTATTTTAAAAAAAAAGTGAAATTCAATAATTTTTTTAATTTCTCACTCAATGTTTGATATCCGCTCTAGAGCTTGATTAATTCGGATTCATATAGAGAACTCCGCACTTGGGAGGGGTTAAACGTTCTCTAAGTAAGACAATTTCATACTTAGAGTTTGAACCTAAAACCACTTTTCATAAATGATGGAATATTTACCACTTTACTTCAATCATTAGTGATACCTTTTTCGATTATATGCATGATACCTCTTGAATTAATATAAGTCGAATTCCTCATTTTTCAAAAGTGATTGAAAATACTTGGAAGAAAAAGAGAAATTATTGAAAATACTCGGAAGAAAAAGAGAAATTAAGGCCAATTTCATTGAACTAACATGCAAAGTAATTGGAACTCCGAAAGTTCTATTATGCCTAAGGCCAAGCAGTTCATCTTGTATACAAGTAGTTATTATGAACTCGTATAAAAATATTGAATAGACGGTTGATGTATCACTTGGAATTTTTTACTCTCTCAATAGAAATTCAAAAACTTATCTCCAAATTCTATAACTATTTCCACTTTATTCATGACCATTAAATTAACAACACATGACAATTTGATGCATAAAGAAGCATCTTTCAAGTTTTATAAATTTGTGTTCTTTCAAAAAAAGGAAATAGAAAAAGAATACTTATGATAGATCAAATCATGGACTTAAAAGTAGGAAAATAATGCTGTACGGTAGTGTCTTCACCTTTATCATCATATCAATCATCTCCCACATATTAGTGATGCTTGAAAAGTTGTTATATATAAGATTTTCATGTTTTTATTGGTAGTTCATTATTTTGTCAAGAATATAAATTGAGCAAGATTCAAATATTCTTATACCCACAAATGAAAATATAAATTAAAATGAATAGAATCCAATTAAAAATGTAATTGGATTCTGACGACACATTTATAAGCCGTACAAAGCTGGTTGCGAAGCATATTACTAGTTGATTGAACTGTTGTGAATTTAATATCATGCGATAATGACCAAATCACACTGTTCAAGTGAGTTTAGGAGAAACCTACACCTTTGATGTGATGGTAAGGCAAATCTTGGTGGTGACGTTGAGTCCCTTTCGAGGAGTTTGTGTAACATCCTAAACAAATTTCACATCGTCAAAAACAAAAGAAAAAATATTGAATCAGTGAATCTCACATGTATTGTAACAATTTAGCTCAATAGTAATATAAGTTGCTCAGGATCTTTACTTTTAATGACGCATCCATGTCGACACAACATGAATAAGGGTGTGGGATCCATATTGAATTTGATCAATCAATTTTAGATATTTTGACCAATATCGAATTGGCTAATGTTTCATAATTCATATAACTAACTATATGTTTAGATATTTAAATTATCTTTTAATCGAATTTCCGCATCATGTTCGTACCTTTGATATTCTTGAAATTTAGATCATGAAGAATTCAATTTCTAGATCTATATATGTATCGAACACCCGTACCCGAATCCAGGTAACTTATATCATCCTCTTTGGATCTAGAGGAAAGAATGAAAAAAAAGAAAAGAATAGCCCTAATTTCACCCTTATCCTTTTGTTTAATATGTCTCGTCATAGGTGGGAATTAAGGCATCGCACAATGAAAAATGCTATTTATAACTTTTATATTATATGCTTTTCACTTGGTACACAAATGGTATTGACAATACAGTGACCCATCTAAGTATAAAAACAAGGTGTCAATTTCATGGATGGCAAATAATCAATATATAGTATATAGTACAGGATAAAATTCTAAGCATTTTATTATATTCACCCACATATTAGACAAGAAATTATTCTACTTAGACAATCATACTTATATGCTGTCATTTTAATGTTTTTTTCCCAACATATTTTCTACAACTTGATTTGTGCATTTTAATCAAGAAAAGTCACTTTTATTATCTATGGAATTCTTCTTTGATTTGGGGTTCGAGTCTTGAGAACTGGAAAATTCTCGCTTTAAATGAATGGCTCTTTGCGATTCGAGATATGCCCACCTAGAACTATCACTTTTATTGTCAATAAATAGAGTAGTTCTTAAGAAAAGTCAGTTATTTATAAGATTCTTTCACTCATAATCAGAAGTTTTGAGTTTGAATCTTGAGAATTGAGAAATTCCTTCTAAAGAACTTTATGCGACGTGAATCTAAATTAATTGAGTCTTGCGATTAAATTTTGAATATCACATAATTATTTTTCAAAAAGAAGTTATGGTTGATGACCACACTATGTAGATATATAGCAAAATCATTAGGTACCAGACCTCCAATAAAATGGAATTTCTATAAAATTTTGAAAGAGAAATTTGGTAAAAGGCCATGATTGAGAACAAATATTAGTATATGCACACATGTTGAGACCATGGCAAGTTTTCATGACCCAAATTGCCTCTAAGCTAAGTTACATGTGGTTAGATAGGTTTGTAGGAATATACAAGATTTTTTTTTTGTTTATTACTCGATGTCTCATAATTAGGTGAAATTTAGAATCTTGAATTAATTATAGACAATCCTTTAGGTTTTGAAAAATCATTTATACTTATTAAATAAATTTCTTACATAAATATACAACTTCAGCTAAAATTACTAGGTTTGTCAATCTCCAAAATCCTAATTCTATCACTAATCGAAATATCCTATGCTTAAAAATATATAAACCACTCCTTATATCAAAGATGATATATTTTTCAAAACTAATAAATTCAAAATTTCTAATTATGAATGAAAGTACATATATATCATTCCACCCAACCCGATAATGTACAAAGATCCTTTGCAAGGCTGGCTACCAATATAGGGACTAGAGAATGGAGAAGAATCACTCTCAAATCTCATGATTTTAAAAGGAATAATTAGATTGTATAATCGTTCATTAAAATAAAACCGATAAATATATTTTCATAAATAAAATTATATAAAGTCTATATAAAATAGTATATATTTTCTATATATTTAATTAATCGATATTATCATTTTTAGATACTCGACCAAAATGTAACTTCCCCATTTTAGAAAAGACACATAATGGGGATCTGTGGGGGCATATTGTATCCTTTAGTTTAGTGGGTTTATGTATGCAAAAAATTTCGTAAATAATACTACTATTAAACTACATTTACAAAAGTTAAATTTGATATTACATAGTTTTATGATGTTATTTTTCTTATATTCAATTTTTACATACTTTTTTTTTATTATAAGTTTTTTCTTTGGTGTAAGTAGAATTTTTTTTCATGTATGAGAAGGCTCAATTATTTTAACTCGTACGAAAAATTTCACGTTAACAATAAAATATTAGTTGTAAAGGACATGAATAAAAGGGCAAAAGGAGAAAAGAAAACTTTCATGACATATTCAAGCAATTCTCTTAATATATTTAATTTTCTTATAGTTGTTGAGGATATAATTAAATAAATTATATATTTTAATATTATATCAAATTAGTCAGAGGACTTGAAATCTCACGATTGTCATTGTTACTCATTATTTAAAAACTCCCCACATATTTAACCTTAAAAAATAGAGCTAAACCAACACATACCATGAGGAATATATATGTTAAAAAAAATGTGTATGTGTGCGTTTCTCTAATAATTTAATTTTTTAGGTGAAATTGATCAGACTAACACACTTCAACACTTTCTATCTATTATATCAGACCTTCCAATCAATCTCTCTCCCCCCCCCCCCCCTAAAAAGCCTTCATTTGAATTATGATGATGTTTTAAAAAGAAAAACAG
>JAJOOH010024234.1:0-26845 GCA_029582605.1 Solanum gracilifrons | reverse complement strand
AACCATATCGAGGGGTTTGTAGCTTGGTCCCTAGCTCGGGGGGTGGTAGGCCCGGGTAACCATATTGAGGGGTATGTACCTCTTTCGCCTCTCCAAGGGGGTGGTAGGCCTTGGAAATACTATATTGATGGTCACTCGCCACACATGTACTACGCCGCACTAAATATGAGTTTTATGTAAAGCATCATTATACATATCATCTCATTAATATGCTATCTATCGGGTATGATTATGCATTTTGCCTATGATGTCCATCTATTGTTGCAATGCATTGCATCCCATATACTTAGTACATTCAAACGTACTAATGCATACTCTATGCCTACATAATGTCACCATATAGGAACCAGAGCATCGCTTAACCATCCTCCTCCGTGCGGCTAGTACGATTTTCTATCGAGGTTATTGGTGAGTCCTCCATTCCGGGGACGTTGCTTATGATCTCTTGCTATGTATAAGACTTTTCCTTTTTTGTTATGTATTGACAATGAGGGTGAGCCCGGTAGTTTGTCTTGGCCCTCGCTATGTACCCATGTTTAGAGGTGGTGTTGGACAAGTTGTGTATTATGCTTGAGCTTGACTCATCTATGGTATTTATGTATCATTCCTTTTTTTTTCTTGCTCCCTTAGTCCTGATTTCCCCCTTGATTATGCTTATCGTTTATGGTAATTTTAATTGCTTCTGCGACCAAGGATGTGTAATGATACGCTATGAGGCTTGTTTGGGGTTCCTTCGGGTTCCCCATTCGCCGGTCACGACTAGGCCCTAGGCTTGTGTCGTGACAGAGTCCCAAGGGAGCGGTTTGTAATTGAGAATCAATAGAAAAGCAAAAATGTGTTCAAGTTAATCATAGTGATAGACATTTACGAGTAAAAACCATGATAAATTAAAGGGTGACACAAGTGTCAATTATCAAAGGGGGTTTTGTAAGAAATTATCAACTAAAATGACAACTAAAATGAAAATGCAAATATGGAGACAGGATTCTTGGGATGTGATAGGAATATGGGGTAAAATACATAATTGGGTAAATGCTAGTTATAGTTACTCGCTGCAAACTGGTAACTAGGCTAGACTATAGTGGGGGTAAATTTTCTCTCGAACAATTTACCCTGAATCAAATCAGTTTCTCTTGAACACCGATAAGCGGCAATACAGTACAGCCTGCTCCTTAGTCCATTCACTCTCCCGAGCTGAATGTGTGGTAGAGGGTTTAGGATTCACTCTCTCAAGTTGAACCCACGACAACCCAATAACGACATACTATCGATTCAGTAGTTTTGGTTTTAAAACTTCTCTTTCGAGCAAGTAAAAAACACGAAGATAAAATTTTATTTGAAAATACAACCAAATTTAATTCAAACACAACTACTAAACGAAATCACCTCTAAACAGTGAATAAACAACCAATTAGCAATACCCATCAGTAAATTCAATCCATATTCACAAAATCACACCCCAAGAATTAGGGTTTTAGCTAGACATAGTAAAGAGATAAAAATCGATACAGAAAAGTGTTTCCATCAAATGGGTATAATATATTCTTTACACACGTTAGAGATGAAGAATCTTCAATACCCACTTCTAACTGCTTAGAAATTGGATATCTTCAACTTTTCAAAGCGAAGGAAAATTGTCTCCCAAAAACTAAGTTCTAAAATTGAGTAATTCTAAAAATTGGTTTCTGAATTGTAAAACTTGATACTAAACTAAAAATTTAAAAAGGTATTTATAGTTGTCAAAAAGTGTACTGAGAAGGATCACTTGACACAAGGTAGTCGAGATCGCCGATCCACTCGGCGATCCGCCCTTTGGTCTGGTTCATTGTCTTTCTGCATTGTCCTTCAGCAACTTCAAGTTCTGTAACATTGGGCGATGGAGTACTGCATCGCGGAATCATTCGGCGACTCGCCTAATGGTTTAGGCGATCCTCATGCTGTCTTTTCTTTGTTCTTTTCAGCTGTCTTATTCCTTTCTGCCTAATAGTGTCCATACTTAGTCTCTAACTCCAAATACCTGAAACTCAAGGATTTTCATCAGTTATTGAGACAAAATATGCATTTGAGGACTCTAAATCTATTAAAATAAGGCCCTAAAAGAGTCCAAATTGTGGACTCATCACCTATCTCTATTCCTCCTTATAGAATGGCTCTGATGGAATTTAAGGAGTTGAAGGATCAGTTAAAGATTATTGAATAAGGGTTTCATTCGACCGAGTATCTCCTTATGGGGTGCTCCAGTCTTATTTGTTAAGAAGAAAGATGGTTCACTCCAAATGTGTATTGATTATCGTCTATTGAACAAAGTGACCATTAAGAACAAGTATCCTCTTCCGAGAATAGTTGACTTATTTGATCAACTCCAAGGGGCAAGTTATTTCTCTAAAATTGATCTCCGTTCGGGTTATCATCAGTTAAGGGTGAAAGAGGAAGATATTCCGAAAACAACTTTAAGAACCCGATATGGTGATTATGAGTTCTTGGTTATGTTGCCTGGTTTGACTAATGCCCCGGCTGCGTTTATGGACTTGATGAAAAGGGTGTTTAGACAATACCTTGATATGTTCGTGATTGTGTTTATCGATGATATTTTGATCTATTCAAGAAGTTAGAATGAGCATATTGATCATTTGAGGATTGTATTGCAAATTCTTAAGGACCAACAACTCTATGCTAAGTTTAGTAAATGTGAGTTTTGATTAAGGTTCGTAGGTTTGCTTGGTCATATTATTTTGAGTAAGGAAATTGAGGTAGATACAAAGAAGATGGAGGTGGTCAAGATTTGGCCTAGACCTCTATCATCGACAGATATTAGAAGCTTCTTAGGTTTGGCCGGTTATTATAGAAGGTTTGTTGATGGGTTTTACTACATTGTTTCTCCTTTGACGGCTTTGACTCAAAATAAGGCCAAGTTTCTATGGTCGAAAGCCTGTGAGACAAGTTTCCAAGAGTTGAAAGATAGAATTACTTCCGCTCTGGTGTTGACCCTATTGGAAGGTACGGATGGCTTTGAGGTATATTATGACGCCTCTTGAGTGGGTTTGGGATTTGCGCTTATGCAAAATGGTAAGGTGATTTTCTATGATTCAAGGCAACTAAAGTTGTATGAGAAGAATTATCCTACCCACGATCTTCAATTAAAGGCGGTTGTATTTCCCTTAAGATTTGGAGGCATAATTTGTATGGGGTCATGTTGATGTGTTTATCGATCACAAGAGCTTGCATTATGTGTTTACCCAAAAAGATCTAAATCTTTGACAAAGAAGGTGGCTTGAGTAATTGAAAGATTATGTTATGAGTGTTTTCTATCGTCCCGACAAGGCGAATGTGGTGGTGGATGCCTTTAGTCGGTTGTCTGTGGGAAGGGTTGCACATATTAATAATGAGAGAAAAGAGTTGGTTCGTGATGTTTATAGATTGGCCTGATTGGGAGTTCAACTAGTGGATTCTACCAATGGTGGTATTATGGTCCATAATGGTTCTGCATCATCTTTCGTGGCAAATGTGAAAGCAAAGCAATGTCTTGATCCAACCTTAGTTGAATTGAAAGAGACAGCACTAAAGAAGTCTGTAGAGGCTTTCTCCCAAGGGGGAGATGGCGTGCTAAGGTACTAAGGTCATTTATGTGTACCGGATGTCGATGACTTAAGGGAACAAATTTTATCTGAAGCCCATAGTTCTCGGTATTTTATTCACTCGGGAACCACCAAGATGTACCGTGATTTGCGGGAGATCTATTAGTGAAATGGGATGAAAAAGGATATTGCTGGATTTGTGGCCAAGTGTCCTAATTGCCAACAAGTGAAGGTTGAGCATAAAAAACTGGGAGGTTTATCCCAAAATAGTAGCATTCCTACTTGAAAGTGGGAAGATCTGAATATGGACTTCATAGTAGGCTTACCATAGACTCGGCACTAATATAATTCGATTTGGGTTATAGTTGACCGAATGACGAAGTTGGCCCATTTCAATCCTGTCAAGGTTTCATATATGGTGGAAGATTATGCTAAATTTTACTTAAGAGGGATTGTAAGGTTGCATGGAGTGCCCTTGTCCATTATCTCCGATAGAGGTACTCAGTCTACTTCTCAGTCTTGGAAGTTGTTCCAAAAGGTTCTTGGCACTAAAGCTAAGCTTAGCATACCATTTCAACCCCAAACTGATGGACAAGCGAAAAGAACAATCTAAACATTGGAAGATATGTTGAGGGCTTGCGTGATAGATTTCAAGGGAAGTTAGAATGACAATTTTCCCATGGTATAATTTGCCTATAATTATAGCTACCATTCGAGTATTGGTATGGCACCGTTTGAGGCTCTTTATGGTAGAAGGTGTAGATCCCCTATCGAATGGTTTGAGGTGAGTGAGGTTGCCTTGATAGGGCTCGAGTTAGTTCATAAAGCTATTGAGAAGGTTCGACTCATTAGAGAGAGATTGAGAACGGCCCAAATTCGACAAAACACTTATGCCGATGTTAGAAGGAGAGACCTTAAATTTTATGTGCATGATTGGGTTTACTTGAAAATCTCACCCATGAAGGGTATGATGAGGTTTGGTAAGTAAGGGAAGCTTATTCCCCACTTTGTAGGCCTATATAAAATTTTGAGACGTGTTGGTAAGGTCGCATATGAGTTTGATTTGCCAAATGAGTTGGCATTGGTGCATCCAGTTTTCCATGTCTCTATGTTGAAAAAGTGTGTTGGAGATCCGACATCCATCATTCCCATTGATGGGTTAAAAGTGAAAGAGAACGTTTCTTATGAAGAAGTTCTGGTTGAGATTCTAGACCGGCAAGTTATGAGATTGAGAAATAAAGAGGTAGCTTTCGTTAAGGTGTTATGGAGAAACCATCTAGTTAAGGGTTATACTTGGGAGGTGGAAGTTGATATGATGTACTGATATCCTCATCTTTTTCCTCCTATTCTAGCTTAAGGTAAAGAGTCCCTCTTGTTTGCTCATGTTTGAAGTCATGTGTGTTTTATGTGTTTCCATGATTTCCTTGAAATTGCATGTTCATGAGAAAAAAGCTTAAGTTTTAAGAGAAATGGATTTTATGATATTTGTTCCTCGTGTTCTTAAGTATTGAGTATGAGTTTCTTATAGATTTCATGAGATGGGTTGTAGAACATGCCTTGAGTTGGAGTGGGGATCCCCTCCTTGAATTTGTGCTTTTTGAGATTGAATTGCATATAGGCTTTCATGAGATTGTGTTGAGCATCATTTTGTGTTGCAATGAGAGTTCCTCCTTAAGAGAAAGAAATCTGGAATTTCATGCATATTGGGTTGTTAGATGTAGTTCCAACTCCCTTGTGGTACATTGAGTATGTTGAATAGGAATTGATGCTTCCTCTTTAGTTGTGTATATTTAGATGAGTTGCATGCATGATGGGCTGCTAGTCTTGAGTCTCTTCACCTACAAAGGTGCCTAGAATCTCATTCGACGATGAATGAACCCAAGCCTAACTTGCTGACATGGGACCTACATGTGTCATCCATGGAGCCCAACCATGGCCCGTGGGTCAAATCACGAACCATAGGTAGGTTCGTGGAATAGGCCACCCAATTTTTAGTCCAGGCTAGGACTACAACCGGACCTACAGACCGTAGGTGGGACCATGGTCCGTGGTCGACGAGTCATGGGTTAAGGCAAAACTCTCTGATAAGAGACGATGGTGTGCAGGACGGACCGTGGGTCTATCCACGGTCTGTAGGTAGGGGTTCCGTGGGTGACAGCTGAGGGGTAGTTGGGTCCATTGCGATTTTAATTTAATTGAAGTTGTGTCGTTTTGCCCAAGTCTAAGACACATATAAGTGATTTTAACCCCCAAAATCCCCTAATCAAGTCATTCTCTCAAAATCCCACAAGAATTCCCAAAACTCCTCTCAAATATTCTCTCTCTAGAAGTTGTAAGAAGAATAAGGAAATTGAAGATAGATCAAGATTAAGTCTCCAATTTTCAACCTTGTGAGGGTTTTGTAATCAAGGTATGATGGCTTTTCATTCGTGGGATCCTTCCTCCCATGGATTCCCCTAGAATTCCACAATTTGATGAAGAATTTCCCCAATTTGGTTAGGGTTTCTTCCATTGTTGTGGGCTATGGTGAATGTGGATCCAATTGAGTGGATTATGATTGTTTATATTTGAATTGATAGAATTGCATGTATTTAGGATGAAATTACATGGAACTATGCCTATCCTATGATTTTAGGGTTGAATTGATATAGTGGGTTTGATGTCATGTGAGGGAAACTCTATGGGCTAGATATCTCCTTGTAGGATTGATGAAATATGACCCGAAATTCTTTAGATTAAAGCATATACGATGAACATGATGTGAATTGCTTAAGAGGAAAGCATAGATGATGATCATGAGATGTAGTGCTTTAAGAGTAAAGCCTACACTATGCATTGTTGATTGTAAATGCTTTGGTGTGGAAAAGATGCTTCCTATAATGAATTGATAAGAATGATTGTATGAATGTGAAAGGTTTACTCACATGAATGATTCTAGGTTGAAAGATTTTTTCACCTAAAATGAATCTAGACTAAAATGCTTAATGAATTATAAGGCTAGAGGCGATTACCCTTGACCTGTATATGAAAGTATGTGAGGCGATTCCCCTACTCCTTAGACTTGAACAAGAGGTGAGTCCCCACGTTTTTATTATAATGAATGGGCATGGAAGCAAATACCCATGATCCTTATGAATTAATGTGGAGGCGAGTACCCGCATTATATGATGAATGATATGGAAGTGAGTACCCGCATAATATGATGAGGTTGTTGTGGCGAGTACCCGCAATCTAAAAGTAAGTAAGGCAAGAGGTGAATACCCATTAGCCTTTATAATCTAGGCATAGAGGCTAATCCACATGTCTTTAAAAGTAAGTATGACTAATGTGATTTTATATGATGATAATTGCTTGTAGTGTTGCTAGATATGCCTTCCATGATGTATGATTGACTAGAGGCGGATGAGCTAGTCTTGGCTATGGATAATTTAGGTTGCTTAAGGAACTATTCCTCTTTCATTATGATGTTTTATATGTATTGATATGATTATGCCTTATGCCTTATGTTGACTAATGCTTATGTTTATGTTGTTTATGCTAGCAATCATATTTAGTACTTGATTGTACAAACGCATACTCTTGCCTACAGTCTTTTCAAATGTAGGGTCCGCCGTTCTCGATTCATACACTTGTGGCTAGGTTCTAGTTGATCAAGAAGCGAAACTTTGGTGAGTCCTCATTGTATTCAAGGATTCGATCACCCCTATTTCTTTCATGTCTTTCTTTTATGTTGAGAATATTGTATTGACTGTGTCCCAAGATTTACATTCTCATATGTTTAGATGGTTTGAGACAATGTCAAGTTAGACTTCCGCTTGGTTTCATAAACAACTTTGATTGTATTGAAAAAATTTAAATTCCTGCACCTTTTCTATTACTTTATGTAATGATATACTAACTGGGTTGTATGAGGCCTCTCGGGGTCTTATACGCCTTGTTACATCTATGGGGTATCCCTGGGTCGTGACAATGACATGCAATTGACCAAGTTAAACATGATATAAAAGAGTTATAAAACATAAGTCATAAATCATGGTAAATGCAAGGTAACTACTTCTTTAAAAACATTGAATTCATATGCGATACTTCTTGAAGTAACCTTATTTCATTATTACTTGTGGGGAAATAGCCTTCATCGACATGAGACCATGTGAGCTATAACATAATTCCCCAGTGTCTCCCATACCGAAAAGGGTTGTTCTACTTGCGTAAGGTAGAACCATAAACATCTAGATTAAGTGGATTGTCATGACCCGAGCCTACACCCCAGACGTAACACGGCATACAAGACTCCGAAAAGCCTCAGACAAGCCTCATAGCATTCATTACATAAGACAAAAGGAAATGGTACGGAATTTAAAATCTTTAATCCATACAATCAGAGTCTTTATTTAAAACAAACAGCGGAAGTCTAACTTGTCTCACATGGCCATCTAATACAACTTGATTCAAAGATGAGGTCACAACACTTCAACATAGTCCGAAATGTAAAATGACATAAAAGAAACTACAAATGACAACTATCGTCCTAGAACCATGAGGACTCACCAACTAGGTTTGAAGAGCATCAATCCAAGCTCTGAACACTAGAAGTCAATTTAAGATCCGAAACCTACAATTTGTAGAAAAATAGAATAAATATAGGTTAGCACACAAAAATGTACTAGCTATGATAGCCATGCAAAAATCATGCTTAAAAGGACATTTTGGTTAAAAACCATGCGATATGCCAATTTTGAGAAACATCATGAACATTAGTATAAAAGGCATAAGATACAAGTATAATCAACATGTAATCCATTACAACACATTAGAACCATCATCTTAAGTAACCCTAAGCTATACTTGTGCAATGTAGGAATGACATCCATTCATACCAAGTACCACTTTGAGGCCACCATAGATGTACTTATCATTCTTCATTTTCATCTTTAGTCAATAATCATGGCTAAGGAACATTCACATTTAAAAAGTCATGACAACGAAAGTAACTCATAATAACATTTTTGGGTTAAGCATTCATCATTACATTCTCATTAGCATCATTAGGAGAACATTCATTTCATTAGACATTATGAAATTAGAGAAACACACCATAGTCCTCTCAAAGCCTTCTCATACAATGCATTAATGGCATCCTATACTACCACTCACACTTCATAGAACCTCTTGAGTAACCATAGCATGTAATTCACATGGTGGGAATAAGCATTAACTAATATAGACCATATGAGCAAATCATGGAATCCGGTGTCTGTCCCACACCGTAAAGGGTTCATCTACTTGCCTTAGGTAAGACCCCTAAAATTTTAGCTTAGGTTGATCCACTAGCTAACAACCTATGTGGGCACATAGTTTTGGGATAAGGAAGATTTTCATTGAAACCCAGCCTAACATGGGGAGAGCTTCCATCTTACCTTATCCGCTCGGTGCTAAGCTTTAAATTCCCATAGAGTAATTCATTCCCATTAACATTATTATACTTGAGAGGGCTACCACCATTAGGTCTACTGACCCAATGTACATTATTACACATGAAAGGGCCATCACCATAAGGTCTACTGATTCAAGGTAAATCATTAGGATAGTTCATTGAATCTTCAAAAAAGGGCCACCACCATTATTTTCTAGACTTATCATGAAGGGATACCACCATTAGGTCTACCGGTTCGATACATGGCCTTAGAATACTTCATTAATAATTTATGAAAGGGCTACCACCATTAGGTCTACCATTTCAAGGTACATTATTCAATACATGAAAGGGCTACCACCATTAGGTCTACAATTTCAAGGTACATTATTCAATACAAGAAAGGGCTACCGCCATTAGGTCTACCGATTCAATTTTCATTAAGTCAAGATACTTTAGTTACACAATAATAGGATGCCCTAAGCCTACCAATTCAAGGTGCATCAATCAAGATCACTTTCAATTACACAAGAAGAGGATGCCCTAAGCCTACCAATTCAAGATGTATCATTACATTAAAGAAACCTTCCACAATATATCATCATCATTCACAAGTGTATAATTGAGAATAAACTTTCAATAATAACACAATTGCATTGTAGTCATGATCACATTACTTTCATTGAAATCACAAAGCATACACATAATATCATGATTATACATCAATTCTTCATAATTTGCCCTTCAAGGCATTGATTCACAATTCACCAAAACACCTAGAATACTCAAATTTAGGCATGAATAATGACATAATTCAAGTAACAAAACCTTTACAAGCACAATTGCATAAAAAATCATATTACTACAATCCACATTAAAGTCATAATTCGGGTTATGGGGGAATCATGTATTCATGGGAGATTTTATCTTAAAACCACCATAAAATATAAATTCAATCCCATTATTTGATTATTAAACCATATAAAATGTTTTGAGAAAGAATCCATGACCTAGAATGAAAACCCTTAGTTTTGGAGAATTTCCAGCTTTGAATTTGAAGATTTGGGTACTTCATGGAAGGAAAGTTAACCATGAATCAAAAATACCCTACCTTATGAATATTTCCTCACGAAGTTGAAGAGAAAATGCTGCTCCTTCACCCCTAGACTTGACCTTCTTCTTCTTCTTCAATGAAGTTTTAGAGAGAGAATTATTTGGAGAGGAGTTGGTTACTATTTTGGGGTTTGGGTATTATGAATTGTAAAGGGGTAGTTAATGACTTAAAAGGTCTTAAATAAGTGAAATAAAACAATATAAACCGACCCCATTCACTAACTTACTAATTTGGAATTTACCAACTTGTCCTCCAGCTGGCCGAACTAGGGGCAAAATGCAGACTGCATTCATGACCTAGGACTCACAAACCATGAGTGGGGTCACTCCCCATCCTGCAGGTCCATGGGTGGTTGTTCGAAGCTCCTCTTTTGGGGGCTTGACCGAAAAACCTCCCCCACGAGGCGTGGATGGACCTACTGGGTGTAGGTCCCATCCGTTTCCCACAACATTTTGGCAACTTGGGCAGTTTTGGGGAGCTCTGGGGGTTAGGCTTTAGGGTCCTCCTCAAGGACCCTTGGTTGATCCTCAGGGGGTCGTACCTTGACTTTTAACCCCTAAACCCCTCAACTTAAGCTGGGGAAACCATTTTACAACATAAAACCCCACATCAAACTCAACAACTCACACGAAAGGCTCTAGTTTCACCTACTAATTTTCGGAGTCGTTACATTATCTCCCCCTTCGGAACGTTCGTCCTCGAATGATATTTCTAAACACTTTACAGAAATAAAGACTAAAGACTAGCAGCCCATCATACATGAAACATCATAACAATGTACAAAACAAGGAAGAAACATCAACTCCTTCTCAATATACGCAATGAAACACAAGGAAGTAGGAACTACATCTAACAACCCATTATGCATGAAAATTTCAACATTTCTTATTTCATTAGAGGAATTACCTTCTCCAACTTAAAGCATGCTCATCATAACATCATGAAGCAAATTATGCAATTATTCTCAAAGGCACATTTAAGCATGTTCAACAATTCACCTCATGAAGCATATGTAACTCATACTAAATGCACATCAACATGAGGAATAAAAATTATGAAAAGTCATTTTCTTATTAAACATGGATTCATCAAGAACATGCATATCATAAGGAGACCATGGAAACACATAATCACAGATGACTCCAAAACATGAAACAAGCCACAAGGAACTCTTTGTCTTAGGCTTGATTAGGAATAGAAGAAAGAGATAAGGATATCGGAACTCTCCACAATCCTTGCCTTCTAAACTTACCATCTCCCCCTTGGGAGTAAACCCATATTTAGGGTAACATGAAAATAACATAGGGAACTTAATAAAACATTCACAACTCTAAGGAACTGTCAACGTACCGGTGCCTTCATCTGGAAGACCTCATTTGTCCTCTCTAGACTGGAGTGCATAGAAATGACCATACTTTGGATCATTAGGATCCGGGATACTAGGAGAAGCTTGCTTGGCATATCTCCCCTTTTCCGTTCGAGTAGGGCAATCGTTCACTTGATGATCACTCTTTCCATAACCATAACACTCATTTGTGCCGGCTAGGCAATTCCCATGGTGTTTATTTCCACAATTGGTGCAAGTAGGTTTAGGAAATAGAGGTGCACTACCTTTCTCTTGGTTAACCCTAGGAATGCTTAAAGAATCTTGGTTAGAAGTTCTCTTTTTGAACCTTGGTTGACCTTGCTCATCGGATCTAGTTCTCTTCATCTGTCTATTCTTTCTCTTAAATTTGGACTCCTCAATTTGTTGAGCAAACACCATAAGCCTAGAGATATTCATGTCATCATGGAGCATTGCCGTATGACATTCTTCCTCAACTAGGTCGGACACACCCGTCACAAATCTACTCATCTCATCACTCGAATTTGATACATAAGATGGAGCATACTTAGACAATAGGGTAAATTTCAAAGAATACTCTTGCACACTCATGCTACCTTCCCTAAGGTTGATAAATTCTTCCATCTTAACTTCCCTCTTCTCACGAGGAAAGAACCTATCAAGGAATGCTTTCTTAAACACCTCCCAATCTATGGGACACGCTCCTACCGGCTTGTTTCTCTTCCACTGAGTAAACTAAACTTGGGCAACATCCTTCAATTGGTAAGCGGATAGCTCCACTTTTTCTACCGAAGTCAGCCCCATAGCATCAACTACCATGTGCACCTCATCCACAAATTCTTGGGGATCCTCTCCCACCTTGGAACCAAGAAACACCGGAGGGCTGATCCTCACAAAATTCCTCAACCAAGAAGCCATAGTGCTCACATTAGGGTTCACATGAGTCTCAATACCCCTATTGGCTTGAGTAGTTACGGATTGAGCCATTATTAGAAGAGCCGACCTAACTTCCCCATCTAACATGACCGATGGATCAATCAGAGCTTGATTTCCTTGAGGAACTTGAGGACGTTAAGGAACTCCTTGATTCACATTCTCCTCTTCCACCCTTCTAGCATTCACCCTTCGTGTATTCATTTCCTGAAGACACAAGAGAAGGGTTAGGGAAAGGGGCTTTTATAGAGGTAAACTCTATGGCATGACTTAAGAGTAATGAAAGAAGCATAGTTTCCTAACGTCTTATAGCCTCTCATTCATAAATGT
Source organism: Solanum gracilifrons (assembly GCA_029582605.1). NCBI lineage: Eukaryota > Viridiplantae > Streptophyta > Magnoliopsida > Solanales > Solanaceae > Solanum > Solanum gracilifrons. The sequence goes on along the minus strand of JAJOOH010024234.1, from coordinate 14,135 downwards.
GGCGCACTTCACACTATGAGCAAGACTCTACTAGACGTGGCTTGTGAGACATCAATCCTAAAAACCATCCCAACATCATGTGCTCTAATACCATGTTTGTCACGACCCAAGCCTACAACCTGGACACAACACGGCGTACAAGACACCGACAAACCTCATAGCATTCATAACATAACACATAAGAAAATGGTACGAAATTTATAATCTTTAATCCATACAATCGAAGTCTTTATTTAAAACAAACAGCGGAAGTCCAACTTGTCTCTCATGGCCATCTAATACGACTTGAATCAAAGATAGGGTCACAGCCCTTCAACATAGTCCAAAGCGTAAAATGACATAAAGGAAACTAGAAATGATAACTCTCGTCCTCGAACCATGAGGACTCACCAACTAACTTTGGATAGAATCAATCCAAGCTTTCAACAATAGAAGTTACTTTAAGATACGGAACCTACACTTTGTAGAAAAATAGAAGAAATATGGGTTAGCACACAAAAATGTACTAAGTATGATAGCCATGCGAAAATCATGCTTAAAAGGTCATTTTGCTTAAAAACCATGTTATATGCCAATTTTGAGAAACATCATGAACTTTAGTATAAAAGGCATAAGATACAAGTATAATCAATATGTAAGCCATTACAACACATTAGAACCATCATCTTAAGTAACCCTAAGCTATACTTGTGCAATGTAGGAATGGCATCTCATACTACTATTCATACTAAGTACCACTTTGAGGACATCATAGATGTACTTACCATTCTTCATTTTCATCTTTAGTCAATAATCATGGCTAAGGAACATTCACATTTAATAATTCATGACAAGGAAAGTAACTCATAATAACATTTCTAAGTTAAGCATTCATCATTACATTGAGCCTTTATGTCAACATTCTCATTAGCATCATTAGGAGCACATTCATTTCATTAGACATTATGACATTAGAGAAACACACCATAGCCCTCTCAAAGCTTACTCATACAATGCAGGAATGGCATGGCATACTACCACACACACTTTATAGAACATCTTGAGTAATAATAGCATGCAACTCACATGATGGAAATAAGCATTAACTGACATAGACCATTTGAGCAAATAATAGAATCTGGTGTCTGTCCCATACCATAAAGAGTTGGTCTACTTTCCTAAGGTAGGACCGGTGACATTTTAGCTTAGGTGGATCCTCTAGATAATAATATATGCGGGCACATAGTTTTGGGATAAGGAAGATGTTCATTCAAACCTGGCCTAACATGGGGAGAGCTTCCTTCTTACCCTATCCGCTCAGTTCTAAGATTTAAATTCCCATAGAGTAGTTCATTCTCATTAACATTATTATACTTGAGAGGGCTACGCCATTAGGTCTACCGACCCAAAGTACATTATTACACATGAAAGGGCCACAACCATTAGTTCTACCTATTCAAGGTATATCATTAGGATAGCTCAGTGAATCATCAAGAAAGGGCCACGGCCATTAGGTCTACCGATTCAAGGTTCATCATTACCTTAGTTTCTAGACTCATCGTGAAGGCCTACCACCATTAGGTCTATCGGTTCAAGACATAGCCTTAAAATACTTCATTAATCATTTATGAAAGTGCTACCACCATTATGTCTACCGATTCAAGGTACATTATTCAATACATGAAAAGGCTAACCACTATTAAGTGTACCGATTCAATGTTCATTAAATCGTGAGTGGGGTCATGCCCCATCCTGCAGGTCCATGAGTGGTGTTCTGCAGCTCCTCTTTTGGGGTCTTGACCTACAAACTTCCCCCATGAGGCGTGGATGGACCTACAGGGAGTAGGTCCCATCCTTTGCCCCAAACATTTTGGCAACTTGGGCAGTTTTGGCGAGATTTTGGGGTTAGGATTTAGGGTCCTCCTCAAGGACCCTTGGTTGGTTTTTTGGGGTTCGTACCTTGACGTCTAACCCCTAAACCCCTCAAGCTAAGCTCGGGAAATCAATTTACAACATAAAACCGCACATCAAACTCAACAACTCACATGTAAGGTTCTAGTTTCACCTACTAGTTTTCCGAGTCATTACATGGATCCACTAGCTAAACAACCTATGTGAGCACATAGTTATGGGATAAGGAGATTGCTACTACAAATTCGGCCTCTAGTAACGTGAGGGCTTCCATCTCAAGAGATTGCTTCTAGAAACTCGGCCTCTACTAACGTGAGGACTTCCATCTCAATATCAATATCCACTCGGGGTTATGCATAAAAAATCCCACAGAATAGTCATTTCTTACTTGACTTCATTACTCATGAAAAGGTGCTCTCGGACAACCAATTCAAGCTAGTTTCATTAAGATAGCTCATTGTCTTTAATTCAATTAGGTGATAAATTCTTTCAATCTATGAATCCTTTCTATGTGAGAAAACATTTCACATCATGCTAGTTATGTGTTTATGAGAATGTCCTTTCAACAACACAATAACAACATCATTATTGGTACTTTACTCTCAATGCGCCCTTAAAACATTTGCATAGATTTGATAAACAATGCATAAGTCCATAATTTACCTCCTTGAGGTCAAAACCCAATTTGAGTCATCAACTCTTAGAAAACATGGGTTAGATATGGATTTCATCATAAATTCATATAAAACTTGTAATACATGTTCAATTTCATAAAACTCTTCCTTGAAGGTCAATATCCCACAACATATAGTTAATAACTTGAAAACATAGGGATTACATGGGTTCATTGGAGAATTCATCATAAAAGCATTGTAATTCATCAATTCATGCATAGAAGATCGTAATTCAATCATTTAAATAAAAAATTTAAATATCCCATGATAATTGATGAAAACCCTAACACAATTGGGGAATTCTAATCTTTGAAATTGAGGAATTTAGAAACTCCATGGATGGAAGGAATGCATGGATGAAAACTATAATACTTCAAAGCCCAAAGCTTAACTTAAATGGAGGAATTGAGGCTGACATTGATCCTAGCTTGAATCCTTTCTTCTTCTTCAAGTTTCTAGAGAGAGAAATATTTTTGAGAGGAAGATCTTTGATTTTCTTTTGGGTTTCGGAAATAATGACTTGAATGGTGAATTTTGGGATTAAAATGACTTATATAGGGGTCTTAGGCTTGGGAAAAATGACATAGCTTTGAGTTAAAACAATTGGGAAAAGACCCAATCACCCCTAACTTAAAGACTGCCAATTTCTCTCACCGGAAGCTCACCACGGGTCGTCATGACCACCACATCCCGTCAAACGGGTAGTGAAGAAATTCAGCCTGACAGTGCTTCACTATTTCAGGCATAACCTTTTACTCCGATATGCGAATTGGGAAAACTCAGTGGCATTGGAAAGAGGACCCAGAGAGCTTTAACTTGATAGGCCATGGGCCACCTAATTTGTATTAAGCTAAAAGATATGATCATTTGAAGTTGACCCTAAACTCTAAGACTAATGTATAGCCCTTCATGGTCCATGCGGGGCTTCACGGCCATTGTGATGCCCATGGCCCTTGACCAGTAGGTAGGTTTTCCACCCCTCTTCCCCTAAAAACCAGCTCTTGTTCACGACCCCTCCCACGGCCCGTCAAGGCCTCCATGAACCGTCTAGTGGCTCGTGGGGAGGGTCCAACTTTTGGGTAGCTTTGGGGGAGCTACTACCTCACAACCGCGAGTGGCACCATGATCCGTGGTGACCACCATGAGCCGTCAAGTTTCTTATGGGAGGTGCGGAGCCTTTCTTAGCTACTTCCTCAGCCTCATGGGCACCACCACAAGCCATGGTCCCCTTCACGACCCGTGTGGCACTCGTAGAGGGTGCCAAGGCCCTAATCTCTAATTCATACCTTGCACTTAGCCCCTAACTTAGTGTACTAGATTCCGAGGTGTTACATATAAAGCTTTGATTCTTCATTTTGTCATTGTTTGTGGACTGCTATGTGTTAGGAAGGAAAGTTTTTGAAGATGGTTGTTTACTTTACTCCAAACTATTTTTTGCGTTGCACTTTGCTTCTTGAACTCAGTTTTTCTTACTCTCATATATGGGATTCCATAGCGCATTTTAGGCTTAATTACATCAATTCCAATAGTCGGCTCCATTTTTATTGATAATTTTTTCCTTATCATTATCTTTGTCTAAGTAATTATCCCTAAATGCACTCCATTTAATCATTGCTAGTTTAATTGTTTAGTTATCACTACCATTTGGGGATTTACCTTATCATGTGGAGTTAGTTTAATTTAAGTGAAAGCTCTTCAAGTATTGTATGCATTCCTTTGTCATCTTTGCATAACATTGGCACAGTGAACTAATCACATGCATATTTTTGCGTTATTTTTATTTTATATGTCTTGGTTGTATTATATAGATTTGAAGTGTGCTCCATTATAAATTTCTCTATTGTTTTATTCTTTTCTATGTATGAACCGACTCCTCCCGAATCCTCATAGACTTATTTTCCTTGCATTTCGTTGATTGGGCCTTAGAGGCCCAATTCTATTTTCTATCGAGTAAGCCAAGTCTTTGGAGTTGACATACATGCTGAAGATGATAAATGTGGACCGAAGTTGAGGTTGCAGGCCTTAAAAAACCTCAAAAGTAGGTTGTATATCTGTTGTATACCTGTTGTATACAGTGGCATACATGGTGAAATATCGATATACAGGTTCAAAGATAAAATATAGGTCAAAATTTGATATGCAGGGGTAATACAGAAACACAGACCCTAAATACAACATGCATACACTGGTATACACTCTGTGTATACAAATTTTTGAAAGAAAAAGGGACCAAAGCCCCAAATAAATTTCTATCTTGTTTTGTTCTTTTCTATGTATGAACCGGCTTCTCCCGAGTCCTCATGACCAAACCTTTACACACAGCCCCATTACAAGCCTTGAAAAGACCTTTTTCATCTTGAATGAGCTGAAGCAAAAGTCGATTGGAAAATAAGGGCAAACCTATGGGTGAAATCATGCATTGTGTTTATCTTTGTGAGTGTTAGTGTTGATCTTGATTATGGAACTTTAAAAGATTCAACCATTGAGTGAATATGGAATCATTCTTTGTGTGAGGGCATTTGAATACCTTTGTTGAGCTTGAACTTGCATTTGAAGCAAGTATAGTGAGCCTGAGATTCTTTGGAAATGGTGAGTCACAACTTGAATCTTTGAGTGCACAATTTATCCATACACGATTAAGTTGAGTCTTTTTATGTGAATTCATTATTGAGTCGTGTATAGCACTGTTTGAGACATCCTTTTTGAACTGATGAACTTTAAGTTTTACTTGAGGACAAGCAAAAGTTTAAGTTGGGGGTGTTGATGAGTCCACAATTTGGACTCTTTTAGTGCCTTATTTTGATAGATTTAGTGTCCTAAAATGCATAATTTGTCTCAATAACTGATGAAAATCCTTGAGTTTCAGGTATTTGGAGTTAGAGACAAAGCATGAACACTATTGGGCAAAAAGGAACAAGGCAGCTGAAAAGATGAAGAAAGGACGGCCTGAGGATCGCCTAAACCATTAGGCGAGTCGCCAAATGGATATGATATCACCTAATGTTCCAATGTGCCAAGCTCTGAGGGAAAAAATCGAGTCGGCGGGATAAAGAAGCAGTCGGCGAATCGCCGAACAATTCTGCGATGCAGTGCTTTATCGGCCAAAGTTACAGAACCTAAATTTGTTGAAGGCCAACGCAGAAAGGCGATGAACCAGACCAAAAGGTGGATCACCGAGTGGATCGGCGATCCTGACTAACTGCGACTAGTGGTCCTTCGCAGCATATATTTTTGACAACTACAAATACTCGTTTGAACTTTTAGTTTAGTATGCAATCACTATCAAATTTTAGAATATCAAACATTATTTTTAGTTAGTAGTACTCAGAGTTTCGGAGACATTGTTCCTTAGCTTTGAAGATTTGAAGATTTCCATTTCTAAGAAATTGGAAGTGGGTATTGAAGATTCTTCATCTTAGACGTGTGTGAAGACAATATCTATCGTACCCACTTAATGGAAATACTTTTCAGTATCGATTTCTATCTCTTTACTATGTCTAGCTAAAACCCCAATTCTTGGGGTGTGATTATGTGAATATGGATTGAAGGTACTGCTGGGTATTTCTAATTGATAGTTAATTTGATGTTTAAAGATGATTTCATTCAGTAGTTGTGTTTAAATTTAATGGGTTGTAGTTGCAAATACAATTTTATCTTCGTATTTTTGACTTGCACGAGAGAGAGGTTTTGAAACTAAAACTACTGAATTGATAGTCGGTGGTTATTGGGTTGTCGTGGGTTCAGCTCGAGTGAGTGAATCCTAAACCCTCTCCCACACATTCAGCTCGAGAGAGTGGATGGACTAAAGCAAAGGTTGTGCTAAATTGTTGTGTATTGGTTTTCGACAGAAACAGATTTGATTCGGGGTAAAAAAATTTAGAGAAAATTTACCCCCACTAAAGTCTAGGTTAGTTACCAATTTACAGCGATTTACTATCAATAGCATTTACTCGGTTGTTTATTTTAGCCCATAATCCTATCACATCCCAAGAATCCCGTCTCCATATTCATATTTCTATATTATTTGCTACTTCTACTTGGTAATTGACTACATACCCCCCTTTGAAAATTGACACTTCTGTCAGCCTTTAATTTGATATGTTTTTCTTCATATATGTCTTTACCTAAAATTGACTTGATCATGTTTATGCTTTTTCTTGATTCTCGATTACAAACCGCTCCCTTAGGACTCATCCCCAGCTCACTAGTTAGGTTATATTACTATTGAATGACCGTTGACGCTTAGTATTGGATGAAGCGTCCGAATGCGTCAAATCAGATAACACTAAAGGAGGATGTAGTTGCATCCAGGGCCAAAGCCACTAAACTTCCCACATCTGGTGGGAAGGGAACATGAAAAGGAAAAGCACCAACGTCACCGGAGGCTAGCTCCGACAGTGACAATATTTATGCCACCCACCTCACTACTTATGAGAGTGAGGGTGAGCACCAGGATCACCAGACTGTAACTTCTGAGGATGATGAGCTAGTAGCGGCACATAGGGCAGAGCTGCAGTTCAAAAGGATGAATGATCCGTCATGGATCAGGACTCCTCAGGCCACCACTTCTCCAACTCTAGCTCTAGAGCAGGCTATAGTCCTAGTACCTCCTGTACAGGGTCCTCCTCCTAAGTCGATGAAGAGATTAACGACTGAGGGGCCGATGACGATTATTGATGGGAAGTGTCTCTCCACGGATGGGGTAATTAACAGGTACCCGAAGATAATGCGCTGCATAAAGTCACACAAGTACTAGCTATTTACTAGACCCCGAGGATCTTATATCCCAAATTGGATCCGGGAGTTCTACGCTGCTTATGGTGCATTGATACCGCAAACAAAGAAGCAGGCAGCGACATTCCGACCGATTGATCATGTAGTTGTCTGGGGCAAGAATGTATTGTGTGACAACACTAATATTAATGAGGTTGTGGAGTGCACTAACAACATTGTTGACACTCACCAGTACAGGCTGAAGACTAAGTCTTTAAAGGGAATAAAAAGTTGGCTCGTCCCTCTCATATGTGATGGTACTCCAAGGTGGTTAGAGGTAGGGGTCCCGATAGAAAAGAGGGACTTACATGTAGCTGCTAGATACTGGTGTTGCTTTATTAGCAGCACTGTTATGCCATCCCAGAATGAGTCCGTCTTTCGCCACTCAAAGGTGTCCTGTCTTGGCGCGATCAATGCACGAGAGTGAATTAATTTGGGGATGATCATTAGGCAGGAGATGGTCATGAGGGCCAAGAAGTGTCAGACCTCACTTCCCTTCCCGGTGCTGATCATCGAGCTGTACAAACGAGCTCGGGTCCCTAGAGATGCAAAGAAATATGTGGAAGTGATTCTCATATCCTCTACTGATATCTGGAGGATCGAGGCAGAATATTTGAAGGATGAGGCGGAGAAGAAGAAGAAGGCAACCCCAGTGGACACATCCCCCGTTATGGACATAGACTCTCTACTGCAGAGACAATTTTGCCTACTTCGGTCCCTGGGCCTTCATGTACCTTTACTGCTGCTCCTTCTGACACTCCAGGTTCTTTTGCTGCTGCACAATCTCCTAGACTTGATGCTGCTATTTTCCGGACTCCGCTCACTCAGGCTTCATTACTCCAGATGGGACAGCTTGCCTATTCTGCTGATCATCGGGCTGCCAGTTTTGAGGCATCTATTGCAGGCATGATTCAGACTACCCTGTCTGAGGTTGTGACACCATTGAGCGCTACCATTAATGCCCTTGCGGCTAGGATAGCGGTGTGTGAATGTGGCCAAGGAGCCACCGATGAGGTGATGGCTTTAAAGGCCGCTATAGTTGTGTTGATGAGTGATATGGATCAGCTGAAGTCCACCGACATGTCCATGATTTTCAGGATGGTGGAGATCCCAGATGTGCCAGATATGCCTCCGGCTACCACTGGAGATAAGGTTTGAATTGAGGAGACAGCTGATCCCGAGTCTGAGGCGGAGACTAATGAGGAGATGCTTGAGGTGGCTGATGAAGCTTCATATGAAGGCCTTACTGATATTGTAGAGGCCATGGTAGATGCAGTTGTGCAGGCTTCTTTGGCGGATACACCCTTGGCTGATCCTAGTGCAGCTGTTATCCCTTCTAAGGTGACTCCGGGAACTGATGCCCAAGTCCAGATTGATGCACCGGGCACTGATGCCCAGACAGATGGAGTGACTGAGTAGACATGATCCCTTCTTTACCTCCCTCTCTGTCTTCCTTTATTTTGACTTTTGGATATTTTATTTTTGTTTTCATTTGTAGGCAAATGACTTTATTTGTGGTGGGGTAAGGCCCACCTTTTGTGTGACCTGTTGTGAATTCTGTTTTGTGTATATATTTAGGTTTTGAGCTAAAATTTTGTGTTACACTGTTTTTTTAGATGATTGAGCTTGTGGCTCTTTCTTTTTATTTGTAAATAATTTTTGGACCCTTTTGAAAAAATTGTGCCACCTCTTGTTTGTGTTAAATGTGGTTGTTCTCTTGCAAATTTGAGTATCAGTTTTGATCAATACCGATGAATTGAATAGTTATCATGATCAAACAAAAATGAATGTGCGGCTACGATGAGGTCAAATAAAGTTGCATAGACAATATGTGAACTCTTTGCATCTCGTTGTGACTAGCCAAGTATCGAATTGAGTCTCTTGTGATGAACATTGCAAACTAGCGAATGTGTGGAGTCTTGTTTGACATTGGTGTCAATGCCTTGTGTGATGAGCTTACCATGAACCATGTGTGATGAAACCTAGAATTTACCCCGTTGGTCCCGTTGACTAAGTGATGCAATCTCTTTATATGATCCTAGGCAACTTTAAAGAGTGTGAAACAATTTGATATTATACCTCTTTTGTGGCCTACCTTGTGAGTGTGTGAATCCCGTTCGAACACCCTTTGAGCCTTAACCTTTTCTTGGAAGAAACTTGATAAAATTGTGACCTTTCTTGATCCATTACCCATAATCCTCATGATTTGTGATTTTTTTGAATAGCCAACTTAGGCCAAAAGCCTAAGTTGGGGGTGTGGTGAAAAGAGAATCTGAATCAAGAAATGCAAGAAAGTCTCCTTTGACTCATGTTTTGAGAAAAAAGTGGAACCCTTCCATATAAAAAAAGAAAAGAAAAAACGAAGAAAAGAATGAAAAAGTTATGAAAATACAAAGAAAATGGGGTTTCCAACAGTTCATGGAAAGTAAATAATGGGATGAATTTTGAGCACAAGTGAGAATGAGGAAGAAAAATAAAAGAAGTGTTGTTCACATCACATTTTATGAGGATAGAAGTCACTAAGCCTAAATGACCATACATTTGCACTCAGACCCGTTACAAGCCTTGAAAAGACTTTTTTGATCTTGAGTGAGCTGAAACAAGTGTTGATTGGAAAATATGGGCAAACCTATGGGTGAAATCATACATTGTGTTCATCTTTGTGAGTGTGAGCGTTGCATTTGATTTCGGAGCTTTACCATTGTGTGTGAATATGGAATCATTCTTTGTGTGAGGGCATTTGATTACCTTTGTTGAGCTTGAACTTGCATTTAAAGCAAGTATTGTGAGCTTGAGATTCTTTGATAATGGTGAGTCACAACTTAAATCTGTCAGTGCACAATTGATCATTGCATGAGTAAGTTGAATCTTTTTGTGTGCATTCATGATTGAGTCTTGTGTAGCACTAATTGAGACTTTCCTTTTGTACTTCTTAACTTGAGTTTTACTTGAGGACAAGAAAAAGTTTAAGTTGGGGGTGTTGATGAGTCTAAAATTTGGACTCATTTAGGGATTTATTTTAATATATTTAGTGTCCTCAAATGCATATTTTGTGCCAATAACTGATGTAAATCCTTGAATTTCAGGTATTTGGATTGAGGAGCAAAGCATGGATACTATTGAGCAAAAAGGAACAAGGTAGCTAAAAGAACAAAGAAAAGAAGTCCTAAGGATCGCCTAACCCATTGGGAGAGTCGTCGAACGACCATTGTCTCGCCTAATATTCCAGTGTGCCAAGCCCTGAAGGATAAAATCAAGTCGGTTATAGAACGGAGCAGTCGGTGAGTCACCGAACGGTTCCACGATGCAGTGTCATATCGCCCAAAGTTACAAAACATGAAGATGCTGGAGGCCATAACAAAAAGGCTATGGAATTGACCAAAGGGTAGATCGGCGATCCCGACTTACTGCACTGAATGGTCATTCACAACACATGTTTTGACGACTATAAATACATTTTTAAATTCTTAGTTTAGTAACTAGCATTCAATAATTTTCATTATTATTCTGTTTTTGTGTTGAGAGCTTAGAACTTAGAATAGAGAGACAATATTTTCTTAGCTTTGAAGATTTGAAGATTTGAAGATTTCCATTTCTAAGAAATTGGAAGTGGGTGTTGCAGATTCTTCATCTTAGACCTTTGTAAAGACAATATTAATCTTACCCAATTGATGGAAACACAATTTGGTAATGATTTCTACCTCTTTATGATGTCTAGCTAAAACCCCAATTCTTGGGGTGTGATTATGTGATTATGGGTTGATTTAGCTGCTGGGTATTTTTAATTGAAAGTGTAAATGTTGTTTAAAAGTGATTTCATTCAGTAATTGTGGCTTAATCTAAAGGGTTGTAGTTGCAAATGCAACTCTACCTTTGTGTTTTTGGCTTTCTCGAGAGAGAGGTTTTAAAACCAAGATAACTGATTTGATGGTTTGTGGGTATTGGGTTGTCATGGGTTTAGCTCAAGAGAGTGAATCCTAACCCTTCTCCACACATTCAGCCCGAGAGAGTGAATGGACTAAAGCGAAGGTTGTTCTTAATTGCTGGTTATTGGTGTTCGAGAGAAACCAATTTGATTCGGGGTAAATTGTTCGAGAAAAAGTTCATCCCCACTAAAGTCTAGTTTATTCATTGATTTACATTTATTCACTATTAATTGAAATTACACGATTGTCTACCTTAGCCCATAATCCAATCACATCCCAAGAACCCATCTCCATATACGCTATTTTTCGTATTATTTGTTGTTGTATCTGATAGTTGAAACAAAACCCCTTGTTATTTGACACTTGTTTCACCCCAAACTTGAACCATGCTTTTATTCGTAATTTTTTTTAGCTATGATTGACTTGAGCATATTCTTACTTACCTATTGATTCTCAATTACAAACCACTCCATGTGGGATTTGACCCCAACTTACTTAGTTGGGTTATATTACTGAGTAACGATCGTTGCCACTTAGTATTGGATGAAGTGTCCTGATACGTGAAATCATACACGTTTTATAATATTTTAAAATTAGAATTTTGGATTACTATTTTATAGGTAATTATTAAATTATCCTATATTTGACCAATTGAATCGGAAAAAGATTTGATTAGTTGAATAATTCTTTTTATGAAGAGCTGTTTATGTTGAATTCTTAAAAATATTCATCTTACAATAATTTTTACATTCATATCACTTAATTTAATTTTTTTTTACAAATCAAATGTAAACATTTAAAAGAAAAATTGATCAAAAGTAATTTTTTTTTGTTGAAATGAAATTTTTATTATATTTTATTAAGATACTGTTTAATTTCACATGCACATTCAGATATTGAAAACAAACAATATTAATTATTAGTGCTCAGATTTAGAGACCACATCTTAATATTCAGATGTATATTCAGATCAAAACACCTAGATCTTAATGCACATCTTAATATTCAGATGTTTATTCAGATTCAGACATTTGAATCTTAATGAAAACAAATGAGGCCTAAGTTAGAAGAGATAAATTGACATATAAATTTCCTTCCGCCTATTTATGATTTGGTATTTGTATAGACCTAGAGACGGCATTAGGGTCATGCAGTTTTTTCCGAAATGATATTTCATGGCAAAAACAGAATAATATTACTAAGGAATATTGAAATAATATTTAAAATAATACTCTAATATACTCATTTCAGACAAGAATCATTATCGTACCTCGAAGAAAAAATATATAGTACCAAATAAAAGTAGAAGAAGAGAAGCACAGAAACATATCAGTTTCATAACAATTTCCAAAAATTCATGAGAAATTTTCATTTTGTGTTTCTACATTACTCGTAATTTTCTACTTGAAAGCCTTGATAATTACCTTCATGCGTTTTCATTTAAATAACTGAGTATAGAGAAATAAGGGAGAAGAGAGGGGGAAATTATTCATCACGGAAATGTAATCCCCTTTGTTCCTTTTGGACTGCATGACTTTGGATTAGGACAATTCATCACTATAATGTCTCGGTTGAAGCATATGCCTATCTGCCATAGTTCCGTTGTTCCTTTAAAATCATCGTAGCAGCTTAGATTTGGAACCCCTTGAGTTAGTGACTTGATAGCATTTACGATTTTGCGAGAGGTAAGATAACTTGTTCCAGGAGTAATCCCGTTTTTTCTGAGAACATTCAAAAGATCAAACCTGTCTTTTAAGCCCATGGCTAAATTAAAATATGCATTTTGATCAAAGAGATCTAAACAACATGTTCCATGCTTATTGAATTCTTTTTCCCAGAAAACCTGATCATCCTTAGAAATTAATTCAGTAGTGGTCAAGTTAGGCCAGCGGAGTTCAGTAGCATCTTTTTTTATTTCATCCTGTTAGCATCAGGAAAAACTTGTTTCAATATATCGGAGCAGAATCAAAGAGGGAGAAATTGATATGACTAGGGGTTGGTGTAATATAAACCAACAATAGGTATACAGTTTTACTCCTCGATAAAATAATGTTGTTATTACCGTGATCGTGTTAAACGTTGTGCTGGTACTGCAATGATTCAGCCGTGTGCTCTTGTTATCCGGCCAAAGCCCGTGAATGGTAAAGTTGTTTGGTGTTCTAATGCAACGTTGCTTGTGGCAAAAAGTTTTTGGCCATGTTAAAACGAGTTGCAAGTACTCGAACATCCCACAAGCGGGTGAAAGAGCAAAAAGCAAGATAATGAAGACTGACGTGACTGGTCTAAACATTTTGTAGTTCCAGGAATTCGCTTTCATCTCATTTATACAACTAGAACTCCCAATTTATATAGCCCATCGGGTTTAATTTGTTTGGTCTGTATTAACTTGACTTAAAAGTTTAACAAAATAAAACATATTTTTGAATCTTGTGGTATTAAATAAAATGTATGTCAAATATATGAAAAAATGTCATTTAGTTAACCTTATAGTTTTTTAAACATATGATATGGAAAGTTGGAAATAGAGAGCTACTCCATACATTCATTTTTACTAGCTAGTTCATGTTTGACCTGACTTACTTCTTAAGAAGTAATAAATAGATGGACAATTTTACAATATCACCCTATTAATTATAGGTTATCTAAATATTGAAAAATAAAAAATGTTTTATAGAAAAGATAAGATATACATAAAATGATAAATTATCTCTTTGTTTCTAAACTGGACAAGTAAAATTTGATAACTTTTTAGTATATTAGACAAGTAATGATCGACAGGTGGAGTATTATAGAGGGAAAGACTCATTCTTTTTTAAACGACATATAAAGAAAAGTTGATCAAACAAATTAAAATGAAAGAAGTATACATAGT
>JAJOOH010024233.1:0-11475 GCA_029582605.1 Solanum gracilifrons | reverse complement strand
AGAAATTAAGAAACATGAGGTGAGATTCAGTATGTATCCTCTATGCATTGATACGTCGGAAAAAAGTGATGAAGAGATACAAAACTTCGATGCAACAATAGGTGCAATCGTGTGTGTTGAGGGTGGAAAGATTCTTGATGCTTGCTTTTTAGAAGTACTTTTATGCTTCATGTCTAATAATTCTCAAATTTGATACTTAATTAAGTACTTTTAGGTTACTATTTTGTGAAGCAATAAATGAAAAAATGTTATGTTTTGAATTCTGGCTACATTTTTTGATTGTTAATTTCTGAAAAAGTTAGTTTGGTATACATTGATGTGTTTCTGATACTTAATTGTTTGTAAATTTTGTATGGAATAGAATAATAGTATCAATAGTTGTGATGTGTGCCAAAGTTAAAAGAGACAACATATAAAAAAAGGTCTCAATTGAATCAATTATATATCATATACATAATAGCTTCTTCTAAAATTTGTATCTATTAATAGTAGAGTATCGAAAGTTGTATTTTTTTTACCAATATTATATATCATATACATACAATTTTAATATTTGTGGATGCAATTGTGTTTCATGTACATAATAATTTTTTGAAAATTTGATATCAGCTTAAAAAAAGTTAGAGAAATTTTAGAACTAATTTTGTGTATCTGATACTTAATATCTTTGTAATGATGTGTGCCAAAGTTAAAAGAGACAACATGTAAAAAAGGTATCATTTCAATCAATGATATATCATATACATAAGATTTCTTCTAAATTTTGTATCTACTAATAATAGAGTATCGAAAGTTGTATTTTTTACCAATATTATATATTATATACATACAATTTTGATATTTGTGGACGCAATTGTATTTCATGTACATAATAATTTTCTGAAAATTTAATATCAACTTAAAAAAAGTTAGAGTTATTTTAGTATCAATTTTGTGTATTTGATACTTAATATCTTTGTAATGATGTGTGTCAAAGTTAAAAGAGACAACATGTAAAAAAGGTATCATTTGAAGCAATGATATATCGTATACATAATATCTTCTTCTAAATTTTGTATCTACTAATAATAAAGTATCGGATGTTGTATTTTTTACCAATATTATATATCATATACATACAATTTTGATATTTGTGGACACAATTGTGTTTGATGTACATAATAATTTTCTGGAAATTTAATATCAGCTTAAAAAAAGTTAGAGTAATTTTGGTATCAATTTCGTGTATTTGAAACTTAATATCTTTGTAACTTTGGCATGAAATAATAAAAGCGTATCAATTTGAGATGTTTAAAGCACCTAAGTATGCTAAACATAATATTATGTAAATGGTAATGATTTAGTATCATTTGTTGTGATTTGTACCATTCTTATAAGATATAATTTGTATCATGTTGTGTGAAGAATAAAAATTTGTTATTTGTGAAAACAATTTTGTATCATATACTTGATAATTGTATAAAAACACGTAATGTATGTTAAAACAATAGATCATCAACAATTGTCGGTGAATCGATATATAAAAATCTATTCTACATTAACAAGATCATCTTCTGTTGGTGGAGTGTAGTCACTCTTCGGCTTGTGGATCATCATTCTCGCTAACATATTCCGTCTTGGCCTTGTTGAGACCATACTTTCATAACAATGTTGCATATCTTATGTGAAGATAGTCACTTTGAAAATCATTAGATGGGTGTTGATTTCACTGCTCAGAAATTCAACAAAAACAACAAAAAACATTCCGCAGTCACTATAAAAAAGAAGAAGATACATTATAAAAAAAGATCAAATGTGTAAGTAAAGAAAAAATGATTCAATAGTTACAAACTGTCGCTTTCTTGTTGCATAATATCTTGAACAAATTCCACCTCAAATGAATGTTGTGGAATATCCAATAGTAACATATGAATACATAAAATAACAGGAAAAAAAATACATATTGTTGGTATTGCAGTTCTGGATATGGCCGGGGCAACCCTTCTACCACTTTTCTTGGGTGTTTTTGCATGTGCCTCCTTTTTAGCTTTTGACTTCTTAGAACTTTTCTTAGCCATTGTTATAGGATCTTCATAATCAAAGATTCGATTAGTGTTGGTTGTGACTATTTGGATAATCCCAATACTAAAAGACGGATGATCCATAAAGTATAAGAAAATATTTAAAAAATGAAAAAAAAGTTGAAGATGAAGAGACTACCTATTTCAAACTCTGAAATTGATTGAATGGAGAGAGAATTAGTTTGAAATTCAAAATTGGAATAATGAATCTGTTGAGAATAATGGGGGAGAAAATTTGGAGATGGAATTGTGTGTTGTGGGAAAATTTGAGGAGAGATTGAGGGCGAAAATTAGGGAATGGGAAAGGTCAATTTGGGTTCCAAAAAATAAAGTATCCGATTAAGTTGAATTGGGGGAAAATAAGGGATTTTTGTATTTTAATAAAAGAGTAGGGAAATATTGAGAATAGGTAAAGTAATGTTGTGTACTTAAGTAATTTGTCCTTAAAAATTTGCACATGATGGTTTAACATTGCTATCCTAAACAATATTGTCATAATCTCTATATATATAGGAGAAATATAGAGGCGGTGATGTGACACTTCTCTATGGCCTCAATTCACATTTATCTTTTTTTCTCTTTTTTTTTGGATTTTTTTCTTTCTTTCTCTATATAAAAATTGATTAACAAAAGCCTTAAATATTTGGACAATAAATCTCATGTAATTATATTGAGTCAGCCCACGTTGTAGCAGTAACCTAAGATGTTCTTATAATAAAAAATAATTACACACGTTCAATTTCTTTTATTCTGAATATTCTGAATAAAATATTCTGATTGAATCTCAATTTTACAATAGTTTATAAGTGCAATTGATGAGGTCTTGAAAAATATAAAAAAAACAATTTCAACAAAAATCAAATAGCAAAAATATTAGATTGGAAATACGGAATTGGATACAAATATGCTTAGAACTTAGAAGAAAGGGGACGATTTACCAAAACAAGAATAGTAATATAGAGGAGACATTAAGTAGAGAACAAAGGGAAAAGGGAGAAAAGATGGCAAAAAAGAATCGAATGAATGAAGTTACAAGGAAGAAGAAAATATAATTTTTTGTTTGAATCAGAATGAAATTGCATGTACCATGTATTTTGTTGTCCTTTTCAAGCAATCAAAAATTTAAAAAATGATTAATATATTCAAAATAATTTAGTATTTAGAGAATATCATGTCAATTCATCATTTTTAATTAGGTTGTGATATGATTTCTAAGAATAAATTGGATATGAACAATTTCAATAAAATTTTATTCTTGAACAAAAATTTATTTCATGTATTTTGATGATGGAAATTTTATTAATAACCGAATTTGATCTGATGTAGGGATTTGCCGATGACGCTAATATGGAGAAAAATATTGTGTAATTTGTCGTTGTGTCTCAGTATCAAGAAATCATACGACAATAATCTATAATGTTTATGTTTATTTTCCTATATTTTCTAAATATATTTAATTATGTTTATGCATATAAATATCAAGCATAATATTTAAATTCTGTATTTGTGTGTATATACAATGAATAGTTATATATATTTGATATTTTTCTTAATTTTTCTATTGATATAATTTATTATTAGAAAATCTAAAGTTATTTCTTAATTACCTTCTTTTAATAATTCCTCTCTTTTTTAGTTTAGAAAAACCCAAGAGTGATTATCATTAATTTGGTAATTTAATGACTACTTACTGTACAATAAAATAACAAACACGTATATTCTTTAGCTGAGGATCTCCTTTTTTTTCTTTTCTTTATTTTGACTTCTTTTGTTCCATTATTCTCTCTCTAACAATTTCTTATTTCTAATGGAATTGAATAACTAATACATATTTATGAGACTTTTTCATTTTCTTAATTTGTTTTTCATTTCTTTCGTGTTCTTAGATGATCAACAATTACTTAATCTCATTTAAGTTTAACAGTTAATACATATTAATATTCATGCACTTAATCTTCTCCCATATTCCTTGGGTTTTCTCAAATTCTTCATTCAAATATATCACATGTAGTACTTCAGTTTTGCTGTTGTAAGCTTATGTCTAAAAGTCTAATTTTCATATATTTTGTTTTTAATTTTTTTTATAATGGTGTGACGTTTAGATCAGCTTGCGCGTGCATTTTAATTAATTTCATGAGATAAATGTCACCTCTCATCAATAATAGATACCAGGTCATAACTTAATTTGTTTCAATTATTTTATGTTAGATAAGTAGGAAGACAATGAAGACAAATAAAGAATGTAGATCTTCACTTGGCATATTCACTATTTTATTTGTTTAAAACTTTTTTTAATCAAAATTATCTTGTGAGATTCATATTTTTTTGTTTTGGTTGAATTTATTTGTACGAGCAATTAAAAAGACCAATAATAAGATATGATATAAAAATTGAAAAACATAGAAACAACTACTAACATGAAGAAGAATTTGCTAACACACACATTTGTGATAAAAAAAGAAAAAATATTAGAATAATTTATATTATTATGTTGGTTCTTTCGCATTCTTAGTTATTTGTTCTCCAGTTAAGATTATTGCCCCAAGTCCTAACTGATTGAATAATTTTCATATTTTCTAATTTAATTGAATAACTATTGTGTGATACAATTATACAAATATTTATGATTCTTCATATTATTACATAGTATGCTTTGTTTGGGAAAGTTATTTCAATATCTTTCATATATAATTTACAAGGCACAATAATGAATATTATCATAAGAGAAAAATAAGAATTGACTGTTAGATAAAATTAATGGGAGACTAGAGATGACAAATTTGAAGAGAAAAGATAAGAAAAAGGAAACAAATGAATGTGAATGAAAATGTAAAAAAAATGAAGGTGAATGAAAATGTAAAGATTAAAGAAGAGTGGTTAATAGGAAAAAAGTCATAGAAAGGAAGAAAAAAAAAAAGAAGAACAAAGTAAATATATATTTTTTATACAAAGATAGAAAACATGGTAGCATGTAAATGAGACCATGTGTTTATATAGTAGTCACGTTTTTAGTTTAAATTTAAAATATAGTATATAAACATACTAAAGATTAAATTTTTCATGAAAGGAAATATGGTTGAATTTTTTTTTAAAAATGTACAAAGGAAAATTATGTTTCCAATTTGTTACTCATGTAAGTTAAGAGATCAATTTTATCTTTCGCATGTTATGAATAAATTGTTCAAAAACTTATTACCGCGCGAAGTGCGGCTGAATTCACTAGTTAAACATATATCACAATTCACAACCTGGAGAGATGACATGTGTTTGAGCAGAAAATTAAAAATGAAATTAGGAGACCAACAAATTAAAATACATCTTATTATAAGGGCTATTAGTTATCATTCCTTATTCAATACTAATTAGGCCTTATTTGTTTTAAAGAGTAACACAACAATTTTTAATACTTATAGGTAGAGACAGAATTGTACTACCATAACTCAAAAGCATCCATTAAACAGTAAACATTGACATATCATAACTCAAAAGCATTCATAAAACAGTAAAGTTGACAGGTCCTAAGCTAGATGACACATAGAAGCAAAACATAATATCCAGGAGGAAATAAGATAAATTAAATATTTAAACTATCTCAACCTTCGGATAAGCATATGAGACTTGTAAACTTTCCCCAATGACAGTCTTGAGTGAGTAAAAACTTGGGATGTAGCTAGTCCCTGCAAATCCAAGGTACACCTTAGCCTTCGTAAAATTATTTTCTTTTGGCTTGTAAGAAACTACATGTGTGCCACGATACCTTTGCATCAATATTTCTCCATCTTTCCAAGTTGAGATTGGTATAAATATATCACAATTGATATCTGGTTGAATAGTATCCTTCCATATGCGATATTTAGTCTAAGATTTAGCGATTCAATACTCTTTCATCCACCATATATCAACATACTCACTATGGTAAGTATCACACAAACATAGACAATTCCCCAACTCTGCTAGTGTCAAGCCGTAGGATGAAGTTGTCAGACCACACGGAGCTAATAGGGACTTCACCTCTTCTGTCCAACTGTTAAAGGAGTAAATGCTGTCATTTTTTTCCGAATTCAAACAATGAACAACACCATTGACGTTAGCCTTACAAAATGATCCGCACATAGGTTTTGGAACTTCACCCACATTTCTCCATTTCTCATCAACTCCAAGAGTATAAACCTCCAACTCTGATACATTTGGACATCCCTCAAACTTACTAACTACTGATCTCAATACTTTATATTGTCCAGAGGTTTCACTGAAGAAAAATGCATAAGCAACACGCTCAATTCTTTTCTCCCATTCGGGCAATTTAACCTCGAAATATTCACCCAAAAGAGGATTGCTAATGTAAATCGAATGCTCTACGTTATTCCTCGAACCATTAAACAACCAAATGAACCCATTACATGAACTAATTAATATCAAGTTTTGTGTATATAAAGCTAGGGGGAGGTGAAACCTAGGGCTCAACACAATGGTTCTGTTTAGGGGGTGAGAAACATCATCTTTGAGTTCCACAAGTAATCGGACTGAGTGATTTATCGAAAGCAAAATGCTGGGAAAATAAGATGATCTTTTGTAATACATTTTACAAAATAAAGGGTCGGAAGTTAAAAGATGATACCAGAGCTTACACACAATCTTACAACAGAAAATTGACTTGATTGGCAACCGTGAAAGAATGTCAACCATAATCACTATATGAAGGTCCATAATCCTCGCGACATGAGAGATTCTACTTCCTTCACAATCTCCCTTGAAAAGCTTAGAGCTTTGGACATCCATGATTGTTACTTCGTTTGAACAAAAAGTGAGGTAGTTTATTAGGTTTAGGTCTTATGGATTGATTGGACTTTCATATATAGTGTGATCCTCTAAAATGACTAATTGAAAGTAATTATTGGAATTTAACTAGCCGTTAGCTAATATTAAATTTTTTTCCTAATATTATTTCTTACACCAACTTAGTATTTAGTAAATAATGAAAGTCTAACTAGCCGTTAGCTAGCCGTTGGAGTGAACCTATATCTATAAGGTATCACTTTGGAGACTCGAAGAATATATAATTCTTTTATCTTTCTTGAAATTCTATTGTATCTATTCCCAATTTATAGCTAGCAGTTTTTTGTTTACAGACCAAAGAAAGTAAAGATATGTTCTAAAACTTCTAGATATATGTTATTGTCCATTAATGTGCTTAGCATTGGAATCGTTTAAGTATTTATTATAGGTTCATGAATTGAAAAGAAAAAAGTATCTTCCAAAAAACCTATAACATAGAATTAAATTTAAAATGTATGTTATAATCATATTCACGTATTTTGTATTTTTCAAAACTTTTAACAAATGGATTTGTTTCAAAATTAATTGAAATACTTCCTCTTACAATTTTCCATTTGTTTCAAGAGTATTCCTACACGCTCCAACCGAAATTGATTTATAGACTTATTAAGAGAATATAATACCATCCTTCTCTTTAGTAGGAATATTGATAAATTTATCGATACTTTGTTGTAAAGGAGGATGAGATTAATTTCTCTCAATGAAATTCATAGACTATTTGGTCGGAGTATGCAAACTTACTCTTAATGAATTCACCGCACTAAGTGCGAAGTGAAGACCGTTTCAATAAGATTTTTACAGGGAGATCTTAAAGCACTTAGCTAAGAGGATTCAAGACATATGGCTGTAAGATGTCAAAGGATTTTGATTTTCACCGGAACATAGTGATATGCATGGAGTATTTTTCTATTTCATTCAATGAACCACTCAGTTCAAGATTCCTTCCCTAAGTAGTTAATGATTTAAAAGACACCATCATTTATGCATGTTGCAAGATTAATGTCTCAAAGTATTTTTAGATTTTTCAAAGATAAAATTTCTTGAAACAAGTGGGGGATTGTAAGAATCAGTGTTTCAATTAATTTTGAAACATGCAAATTCATCCGTTAAAAGTTTTGAAATATACAAAATACATATATGTCAATTGGAACATTCATTTTTGTTTTAATTCTATGTTACATGTTTTTTGGAAGATATTTTTTGTTTAAATTCATGAACCTATAATAAATATAATCTAATTAAAAGTCTTTTCTTGCAAAACTTTTGTCCTATAAATTGAGTTTCTTTTGTTTGTAAAGACAAGCACTCAAAAACTACCTTTCCTTAGAAAAACATTTGAGAGACATTAATTAAAAGGTGAAATAATAGAACCAAACACTATTTACCCATTGAGGCTTCCAAATTTTGACATATTCATCAAAAGTAGGATTGCCTGTAAATTCTGTCATTTTCTTCGCGATTCATCCAATGAAGAGCACCATTGACATTAACCTCGCCAAAATTATACCCATACAGGACACAGAAGTTCACCCACATATCTCCATTCCACACCAACTCTAAGAGTATAAACCTCCGATTCCAATACTTTAGTATGATCCTGAACCTTTCTATTTACTAATGATCTCAATATCTTATTATCTCAATATTTGCCTTATTTCTATTCATTCTTCATATGCATTTTTCTGTAATTGTATGTATATCAGATCAAAATTTGAAATTTCACCTTTTTATTTACTAATGATCTCAACCTTATAATCTCAATATTTGCCTTTATCTCTATTCATTCTTCATATGCATTTTTTATAATTGTATGTATATCAGATCAAATTATGAAATTTCAATATATCATTCCTTTTGAATCACCTTTTTTCTTGTTATGTCTTCCTATTTATCAGTCTTGGATATGAGGGTTAATTCTGTGACTTAAGACAGTTTCAATCTCGAGAAGACACTGTCAATCACTTACGTTACAAAATCGCAGGAACATTTTGTGCTCGAGCTCGTCTATGTTTACTCTGTTGCTATTAATTATACTGATAGGCCAACATTTTGTTCCTTAGTTCGTTCTATTCAGACAAGTACATAGTGAATTGAACCAAAGGAATGCAGATCTGACATAACTTAAAAGCATTCATAAAACATTAAAATTTGTCAGGTCTTAAGCTAGATTACATGAGAACCATAGAAGAAAAACATAATATCCACGAGGAAATACGACTAATTAAATACCTAAACTATGTCAATCTTCGGATGAGTGTATGAGACTTGAGAACTTTCCCTAACGACATTCTTGAGTGAGTAAAAACTTGGGATGTACCTAGTTGCTGCATATCCAAAGTACACTTTAACCTTCGTAAACTTCTTTTCTTTTGGATTGTAAGAAACTACTTGTATGCCACGTTCCTGTTGCATCAATATTTCTCCATCTTTTCAAGTTGAGATTGGTATAAATCTATCACTACAAATACTTGGTTGAATAGTGTCCTTCAAAATGTGAGTTTTAGTCCAAGATTCAGTTATTCCATACTCTTTCATCCACCACATATCAATATACTCACTATTGTTACTATCACACAACATTGAAAATTTCCCAACTCTACTAGCGTCAATTTGTAGGATGGAGGTATCAGACCACACAGAGCTAATAGGGACTTCACCTCTTCTGTCCAACTATTGAACGAGTAAATGTTGTCATTTTTTTTTCCAAATTCATCCAATGAACAATACCATTGACGTTAGTGTTACTAAATGATGTCCATAGAGGTTGTGGAACCTCGTCCACATATCTCCATTTTTCATCAACTCCAAGAGTACAAACCTCCAATTCTAATGCTTTTAGATGACCGTCAAACTTACCATATCCTAATCTCAATACTTTATACTATCCAGAGGCTTCACTAAAGCAGAATGCATAAGCACCACAAATTCTTTTCTCCTGTTTATGAATTTTAACCTTGTAATACTCACTCAAAAGAGGATTGCTAATGTAAAGCGAATGGACTACGCCATAATTCCAACCTTTCAAAAAACAAACAAACCCATTACATGAACCAATTAATGCCATTTCGGGTGAAGGGAGATGAAACATAGGGCTCAATGCAATGGTTCTCTTTAGGGGTTGAGAATCAATAGCTTTGAGTTCCACAAAAAATGGTTAAAGTCATTAACCGAAAGCAAAAGGCTGGGAAAATTAGATGATGATCTTTTGTGATACATGTCAACAAATAATGGGTCGGAAGTTAAAAGACTATACCACAATTTACAAACCGTCTTACAACAAAAAATGAACTTGATTGATAATCTCGAAAGAATTTCCAACATAATATCCTTCGGAAGGTCCATGATCTCGGTGATATAAGAGATTGTTCTTTCTTTGCAATCTCCCTTGAAAAGCATAGAGATTCCGAGGGTCCATGACTGTCACTTTCTTTGAACAGAAAGGTTGTGAGTTTTAACGAGGTTCAGCTAGGCCTAACCTTCCAAGCTAAAGCAGAGAGAGTTTTCCGGAAAAAAAAAATAGAAGTGTTTAATGCTTTAGAAATCCCCAATTACATCCCTATATATATAGATTCCAAATAATCTCAAACCTATAACAAAAAGGTTCTCCCAATCCTAAAAGTATAATACATATTCCTTTTCTGAATCTATTAGGACAAAGGGTCAAGAAATAATCTAACGCCTATTTTATTGCTAGTAGGTTTATGGTAATAATCCAATTTTATTTCGACATTGTATTCATTAAAACAAAGTTATTTATTATTAAGTGAAAGTAGCGTATTAATTAATTAATTATAATATAATAACCTGGAGATAACCGTGTGTTTGAGGAATTAAATTTTGATTACGAGAATAATAAATCAGAATACGCCTTATACATCCTTCTTTATTCAATACTAATTAGTAATTACGTCTTATACGCCTTTGTTTGTCTCTATAACCGAGGAAATAAAAATCTTGCCATTCTCGTTGGGATATACACGAATAGGGGATCATCCACGATTGTATCTAGGATATGATCCGGCCACAGAAAGATACAAATTGCTTTGCGATTGTATTTACTACAAGATAAGGTCGTGTTTAAAGATTCTAACACATGGAGAAGAATTGTGATAATTCCGGTAGACTTCGCTATAGTAGTTAGGGGCAGAGCTACCCTAGGGACACCCCTTGTCGGAAAGTTACATTGTATATATAGGTCAAAATTTGATTTGATAAATATATATATAAGTGTTGACACCTCTTGATACAAGTTGAAGGTTTAGTGTAGTGGTTAAGGGGTTGCAAAAACTCATTAAGGTTGTGTGTTGATAGTAGTTACTCCGGTTGTGCCTTCGTCAATGGGTACTTTATTGGACTAATCTTACGCTTGGTTTTATATGGGCGGCTCAATGCCTTTAAAAATGAGGAGGCCCCCAAATGTTATAAGTATTTTTAAAATAAAAAAAATTATCTGTGTCTTTCTTTTAGTTCGTTTCGAAATATTAAAGAATGTTTCTTTCTTTTTTGTCAATTTTTAAATTTAACTTCCACATGCTATGATTAAGACCACAAGATTAAAAAATATTTTGGTATATTATAT
>JAJOOH010024232.1:0-24932 GCA_029582605.1 Solanum gracilifrons | reverse complement strand
GCTAAGTACTCATGTTTAGAGGTGGTGTTGGACAAGTTGTGTATTATGCTTGAGCTTGACTCATCTATGGTATTTATGTATCATTTCTTCTTTTTTTTATCTCTTGCTCCTTTAGTCCCGATTTCCCCCCTTTGATTATGCTTATTGCTCATGGTCATTTAATTGCTTCTGCGACCAAGGATGTGTAATGATACGCTATGAGGCTTGTTTGGGGTTCCTTCGGGTTCCCCATTCACCGGTCACGTCTAGGCCCTAGGCTTGGGTCGTGAGACTAATGTTTTCTCACATAACCAATATACCATTTTGAATCAATACCCACTACAACCAGAAGTGTACCTGAATTAACCACCATATACTCAGGTACACGAGCTTAAACTATAAAAATTTGATCTTTAGACATAATGTACTAATCAAGGGACGATCAAACTTATCTAACCCAAACAAGGAAATGATCAAGTAACCACCTAGCAAGCGATACATCCAAGTATACAAAACCTCTAACAACACTACAGGGATGCTAGATCAATGGCTGTGACTATAGACAAACCTTACAAAACTTAGTAAAACGAGATCTAATGGTCCCCAAATTCAATCACACCTAGTCAAAACGTGACCTTGACGATGAGATGAATATTAAAACTTTCTTACACCTATAACTATTCATGGTAGCTCTTATATAAATTCTCATAAGCAAAATTGTGTGCGTAGAACCACTCGTATACTTCAACTATCCCAAATGACACCAAATCTACCACAATCGAAATGTCCTAGTCTGCCTAAAGATACCACCTCACCATGATGAGGACAATCGCATGATCGGTACAACTGATCCACCATTAGGAATTCACCCATATATGTGGAAACACGTGTTGGCAGAGACAACAAATCACACTCCAAATCATGTCCAAATGAAGTAGGTGGTGCCATAAGAATGTACCGAACCAAGGTCGAATAATACTAGATACTTCTTTCATAGTGCCCATATCAAACATTTTCATTCATCTGACTCTATTTCTTTGATTTTCTAGCTATCCACAATCAACAGTATAGTCCATATTACAATTGTACACATGCTTGGTTTATCGAACCCCACATGCTCTTAATAATACTCTACTAAAGAGAACATCATAACCACTCCGGCCATTAACCTTACTCTCAAATTGTCACTAGTATCAAGTATTCTTAGCATACACATCAACGCCTCCAAAATTTCAGAACTATGGCTCCCTCTCTTTCCTTGTAAGCATTTTTTGATAGATACAGATTCTACCCAAGACAGATACAACTGATTTCAAACATGATAGTACTTTCCCATCGAGATAAAACTATTAAACCATGCCCACAATCAAGTGCATGCGGGTTTTCACATACCGTGTTTAAACTACTATTTCAAACCATCACATACCTCATGCCGAAACGCAGAGATATTCTTGGCTACCTCAATAAGTCTGTATACTATGAGCACATAACCTTTATTTACTATCAAGTATCTACGTAGCGCAACACATCCTTCTGTGTAGTCCCATTTAAAAGAGTAGTTTCAATCCTCTCGAAATCCTCAATAACCAAGTAGAATTGTAGGTTCATACCATAGTGCATCCATAATTCATCTACCATAATTTGAACAATCTAGCCTCACATAACAACGTAAAATTTTTGCACATCGTTGTTTTTCAATCAAACAAAAACCCAATCTTCATAAAAGCATTTGATAAACTCTTAGTAAGTCTGTGTCGAATCAACTCACGTTTCATAGTCATATCTAAACACAAAGGTAAAACTTCATAAAACCTTCAACTTCGAACGAAGTATCTATACGAGATGACATATTTCTTCACCTTTATTGTTTTCCTCTCGTTATGTAAATTCCAAACACCTTGAACTCTCTAATAAACTTGACTCTTATTTCTTTCACTAACTCGGTTGCAAACCTTACTCTTTAACCGACAACACATGACATTTTATCTCTTACTCTAAACAATAACTTTAAGTGAAACACTTCCTTATATTCTTTAGCATTCAATATCAATGACCTTTATGATCAAAATAATGAACAAGTGCTTCCAAATACCCAGTACTCAATGTGATCGATCATTTCTTACCTCACAAATCCATACCATGACAAACATACTACCACAAACGTAGACTTACAATAAATAAACCTGAATTGTGATTCCAACCGTAGCAGTTTTCAAACTTGAAAACACAAAAATACTTATTACTACACTCGAATCGAACACATATGGACTTCTTTCTCAAAACTTATCCAATCGTTTTAACCAATCTGATGAACCCATGAAACTATTACTATAACCAGAGCAAAAAGTATTGAACCATGTATCTCTAGATCCATGTCTTAACCCTCTAAATACATATCTTTAGCCCTTGCAATAAGAGTAAATAATATTGCTCGCACCTTCTTCCAAAAGCTACACTACATCCCACTAATTTTAATTATTTATTTATCATTATGACTCTAGCTCTTTTCAATTCTATTCTAGCGGTGTCCCAACATCTCTAAAACTTTTCATACAATCATGTTACGCACCAAATAGTAGAAAACTAGAATATTAGATACTCGCAAGTCGTCATTACCATACAAAATGAATTTAACCAACAATCTTTATCATATAGTTGCATCATAATCACAATCCATCACGAACTCTTATTACCATTATGCTCAGTTAGCCTTTTCCATTACAACGAAATCAACCTTTTCATCAATATGACCCCTTAAACCCAGTTATACCAATAAAATCCAAAGGACTTACCCACTTTTATATGTACGTTTTACTAAAATCTCCAATTACCTTTACACAGGTATACTCTTTGGGACTTCCTTTACCCATAAGATTGTAACTCTGGTATCTATCCATTCCTTTGGACCTTAAGATTAAATCATCGGTCCTCATTTAGAACCCTCGTGATACACTTCTCAATTTAACGCATTAATACCGTATCAACGACCCACCACTAAAATCTTACTTAACCCTAAACATCTATAGTAATAACTTAGTTGGTTTCTCAAATGTGAATGCAACATCGAATCTCAATATATCATAATGTGATACAACTGATAACAGTTTAAGTAGTTAGTATTCGCACTGGACAATCAACGTATCTGTTTCCATACACCACTATTATCACATCGCAAAAAATTATTAGATCCACAACTAGAACATATCATACCTACCGAGAAGATCGTACCCAAATAACCCTCACATTTCTATCTATTACGTAATTACAAGGCACTACCAAATCCATTCAGTTTCTCATCTAATGCGATATGCATTCCCTCATAGATCTGGCCGATAGCACGACAACACACTCCATAACTATAACTAAGTAAGCATCGGTACCGTTGTAGTAGTCATATCATGACCCTCATTGGTATACACTCAATCTATGAAACCACAAAAGAGATACTGACCTCAATTGGTGCGGCATAATTATTCTCATTCGCCAAACAACCCATACATGTTATGACAACTTTTCTAACTGTGTTTTCCCAAGTTACATAGTTCATTATCTTTCCATCCTTTTAATTAGTCCAATTCAAATTGCCAATCCACTCCAGATATTGCCTATACCACACAAGTATTGATCCCACTACTAGATGAGTAGCCTAAAAAATATAAGACGCTCATAAAGTCCCTTAAACCACTATTCAACCTAATCATTTATTTATCCTCAAAGTACATCATCGAGACATCACTAAACTCAATCCCTTCGAGTTGTTGAACATTCTAAATTTTAGCACTCATCATTTCCATAAGTCTATACCTTCTAAACCAAATATAACCTCCAAGCCATACACGACACCAACTACTCGCATGAAAAACCACGTACAAGTGATCAATTTAAGTGAGAGAATGGAATGAAGCGATAGGGAATCAGATCGGACCAAGGACACATGATAGAGAATCAAGAAGTGATGTTTTTTCCCAAAAGTGACCATAGACTCTCGAAGATAAGTACAAACATCTCTGTATCAATCCTCGAGACTCTACTTAGACTCAACTTGTATATATGTGAGACTTATGAACTTGGGGCTCTGATACCATTTTGTCATGACCCAAAATTGGATGTGATGACACTCGTCTTAAGCCACCAAGACAAGTCAGCCTAAAACCCAAATATCACAAAAATGCGGAAGTAAGATAGATTGAAATGTCAAAATATTATAAGTGCGGATAACTAAACCAACTTAACAGAAACCCCAAAACCTGGTGGTCACATGTACAACCCTATAAAGTATTACAGTTGATTCAAAAGAAAAAAACACAAGTCTCAAATGACATTGTTTCTAGAATAAAATAAGATTACAAATAGGAGTAATAAGGTGCACTGTGATGACAAACATCTACCTCACAAATCTCCAGAAGAAACCTTGGAAAAGAAAAAAATAGAAAGTATCATGAAGATGCGGGCTCGTAACCTACAAAAAATATAGAAGCAAGTTGTGAGTACCAAACCACACGGTACTCTGCAAGTAAACTTCTAAACACAAGCTAAGGGAATAGAATACGGGTACTCCTTACACCCCAACCGAACCTCCATAACTACAGCCTGCATAAAACTAGCCCAACCAAATAATTCACAATTTATATAGCACACAACTCAACAACAACACTCTAACAATTAGATATCCTCAACAACAAACTCAATATTCATCAATCACAAAGTTCTACAGAAAGGCACTCCCAAGACCAACATCACACAAGATCAAGTTCTCCAATGATAAAGAGGTGCAATGCAATAAAATGCAATATCAAGTATAATGATGTATATCTGGCCTAGTGATGCACCCCCGTTGTCTCACAGTCCATAGGGGACATATATGTCCATGGATTCGTCGTGGCGTGCGACAGGACCCAGGATAATAATATATGTTGCGGCGTGTGAAACATCCCTCGATAAGAGAATTTGTCGCGCTGTGCGACACAACCATCGAAATGGAACATCCTTTTTAATTCCCTATAATTCCTCAATTCACATAACACTTATCACAATAATGTCTCAAAACCAATGCAAATGACATGTTCAGACAAATAATGAGGAGATGACCATTTTCATAACACTGCAGAATTCACAACGACACAATCATGATACAACATCAACAATGAATTAATAAGCCTTTCAAACCATTCTCAACACATCACACACAAACCATTAATCACATTGCCTGTAATTACCCATTATTTATCATTAGAATTATTCAATATGGACAAGTATACTCATTACCAAGTCCCATTACTCCCCAACACATACCATAAGGAAATACATGATTTTATACACTTAACAATGGTTTAGAAATCCACTTGCCTCAAATAGTTGAACAATCACTCTGGGACTTGAGCCTTCATCTTTCGTTGGACTTGCATATAAATACAATCTATTCGAATAAATAATCACAATAATCTTTCAAAACTAACAACATTCATATTATTATATATCTAACCTAGACCAAAAAAATCACCCAAATCTATAATCAAGTTCCTAATCTTGATACCAATTAATATATCAACTCATATTTTTTTTCAAATTTCAAGCCTAGGGTTAAGTTCTAATTTCTCCAATGTCAATAATATAATATTTAGTTATAGATACCAGTATTATTAAAACTTCATTTTTTTTACGATAATCATAAAAAGAAGAAAAAAGAAATCAAATTCACAGTGCAGATACTAAACCAAAAACTTTCACTTGACAAAGCAATTCATTAAATAATCCATCCCATTCTTCCTAATCATTGAATTATAATCTGCTAATCATTACTCCATGATTACTAAATTATTATCCTACCATAACAATACTTTCTTTTCTCTAACCTACAGCCGCCACTCACCCAACCCTTTTCATTCACTCACTCATCATTATATCAAAGAAATTAATTTTAGTACCACCGTCCACTACAAAAACCAGTCATTGCATACAAAAGGAGGAAGAGAATGGCAGGGAAAATCTTACCTGATGTTATCAATTTTCTGCGTGCAATAGGGTTTCTTTGTGACTTGGGGTGAAAAGACCGCATTTAATTGAGTAATGACTAAATTAGAGTAAATCCCATCTAATTTATTTTAACATTAAATAAATTATGAACTTAGCCCATTAGCCACCAACTAAAATTAATTATTTAAAATCACCGGTCAACTAAACAATCGTTATTAACAAATAACTCAAAAATTTCTAAACCAATTTCACCGACTTATCAAAATTGACTCAGGCAACTATCGAGAGGGGTAAAATGATAATTCCATAAAAGTTTCCAAAAATGATCTTACGGGTAATTACATTATCAAAAACTTTCACATAATTTTTTTTTCACAAGGAGTTATTTTAACCAATAAAAGTATTAGATTCTATATTTTTTATGTACAAAAAAATAGAAAAATTGATGTTTAATATCTATATAAAAACATGAGTCAGTTTTAACAAGACAATCATATACTCAAATATATATTATGATAAATTATTTTCAAGATAAAAATGATTAGATATGAAGATATTTTTAATCGTTCATTATATTTACACTTTTTGATATATGTGATAATGTCAAATCATTTAATTTCTGTTGAAATGTTCTTAAAGCCTACTAAAATTTACTCTTTTGTTTTCTTATAACAGACGATTTCCTTTTAATTTATTTATTTTCAAAATTAGTTTTCCCCTTTAATGAAAAATTGTGACTTTTAATTAAGAAAAATTGTGACTTTTATGAAGAGTTGCGAATTTTATGAAAGGTTGACTTTTATGAAAAGTTATGACTTTATGAAAAGTTGTTACTTTTATGAAAAGTTATGAATTTTATGGAGAGTTGCAACTTTTATGAAATGTTATAACTTTTATGAAAGGTTGTGACCTTTTCGAAGAGTTGTGACTTTTTCAAAGAGTTGTGACCTTTTCGGTAAGGCATAATAAACATTTTTTTTCACACTACCATTTGTTGTCTATAAATAGAGGGATTTTCTCTCATATTAAAACAACGAAAATTCTAAACTTCTTATTGTTCTTTTGCACAGTTAAATATTTGATTCTAAACTTCTTCTTCTTCTTCTGCACAATTAAATATTTGCGTACTTTGCTCCAGTTGAGTGGCTCACTGACACTATTGTTTTTGTATCATTACACTGCTGAATAAAATCGTTTCATCATGAGAGAATATATTTCTTTAAACCTCGGGTACAATAGGGGAATGATTTTCTTTAGGAGACATTGTGCATTCAGTGGGCTCGATTTTTCCTTTTTGTTTCATTCTATCGTTACAAATCTTGGTATATTTTTTTACAGTCATTAATTTATGCTTATGATATTACTTGTGTTTTTGAGTACATGTTCTAAACTTTGTTGTTTATGTTTTTGTAAAGTTATTGTTATAAGTATTTGCTAATACTAGATATTATAGAAGGTTCATTGAGGGGTTCGGATCTATTTCGTCCCTTTTGACCATGTTGGCTCAGAAAGCAATGAAGTTTCAATGGTCTGAAGCTTGTGAGAAAAGCTTTCAAGAATTGAAAAAAGAGGCTTAATGCTACTGCTAGCGATATTCGAACTCACAAACACTTAAAGGCTTGACCTTACTAGAAGGTACTAAAGATTTTATTGTGTATTGTGATGCGTCAAGAGTTGGCTTGGTTTGTGTGTTAATGCAGAATGGTAAAGTTATAGCTTATGCCTCCAGACAGCGAAAAGTTCACGAGAAAAACTATCCAACCCATGATCTAGAGTTGGTCGTTGTAGTGTTTACTTTAAAGATCTGGTGTCATTATCTTTATGATGTTCATGTGGATGTGTTCACCGATCACAAGAGTCTTCAGTATATATTTAGTCAGAAAGAGCTTAACACCAGACATAAGAGGTGGTTAGAGTTACTCAAGGATTATGACATGAATATTCTATATCACCCTGGTAAGGCTAATGTTGTTGTTGATGCCTTGAGTAGGTTGTCTATTGGTAGTACTGCCCATGTTGAGCAAGAGAAAAAAGAACTAGTAAAAGATGTGCATATACTTGCACGGTTAGGCCTTCGATTAATGGATTCCTCCGAGGGAGGAGCAGTAGTGATGAATGGGGCTGAATCATCATTGGTGTTAGAAGTGAATGAAAAGCAAGACCAAGATTCTACTTTGCCTGAATTAAAGGCAAATATTCATGAGCAAAAAGTGATTGAATAAGGGAGAGATGGTGTATTGAGACATCAAGGTAGATTGTGTGTGCCAAGGGTGGATAAACTCCAAGAGAAGATCATGGATGATGCTCATAGCTCCAGATATTCCATTCATTCGGGTTCCAAAAAAATGTATCGTGACTTGCAAGAAGTATATTGCTAGAATAGTATGAAGAAAGGTATTGCTGAGTTCGTTGTTAACTGCCCGAATTGTCAACAATTTAAAGTAGAGTATCAAAGGCCCGGTGGTTTGGCCCAGAATATAGAGATTCTGGAGTTGAAGTGGGAGATGATCAATATGGACTTTATTACTAGTTTGTTGCGGTCTCGAAGGCAAAATGATTCTATTTGAGTGTTCTTGATAGAATGACATAATCAGCCCACTTTTGGCCGATAAAGACTACCTATTCAGCAGAGGATTATGCCAAGTTATATATTCAAGAGGTAGTAAGACTTCATGGAGTTCATGCTTCGATTATTTTAGATGGAGGTGCATAATTTACTGCACCATTTTGGAAGTCGTTCCAGAAAAGTTTGGTTCAAAAGTGAACTTGAGTACTGCTTTTCATCCTCAGACAGATGGTCATGCAGAGCAAAATATTCATACTTTAAAAGATATGTTGATAGCCTGTGTGATTGATTTCAAGGGTAATTGGGATGATCACCTACCTCTCATTGAGTTTGCTTACAACAATAGTTACCACTCTAGCATCCAGATGGCTCTGTATGAAGCTCTTTATAGGAAAAGATGCAGATCTCCAATTGGATGGCTTGAGGTTGGTGAATTTGGGTTGGTAGGATAAGACTTATTTCATCAAGCTATGGAGAAAGTGAAAGTCATTCAAGAGAGGTTGAAAACAGCGCAGAGTCGTCAGAAATTCTACACCGATGTTAGGAGAACGAATTTAGAGTTTCAAGTATATGATTGGGTATACTTGAAAGTTTCACCCATGAAGGGTGTTATGAGATGTGGTAAGAAGGGAAAGCTTAGTCCCTGGTATATTGGCCCTTACAGAATATAAAAAAGGATTGGTAATGTAGCCTATGAGTTAGAGCTACCACAAGAGTTAGCGGTGGTTCATCCGGTATTTCATGTTTCTATGTTGAAGCAATGTGTGGGCGATTCTTCACTTATCATACATACTGAAGATAACTTGTCAAGGATAACTTGTCTTATGAAGAGATTCTTGTTCAGATTCTAGATCACCAAGTTTTCAAGTTGAGGACCGAGGAAGTAGCATCAGTCATAGTTCTTTGGAGAAATCAGTTTGTTGAGGAAGCTACTTGGGAAGCTTTGGAGGATATGAAGAAGAGGTACCGACATCTCTTTGAGCTCAGAGAAACTCCAGACCAAGGTCCTAATTCTCTTCTTAGTACTCTTTAATTGATATGCTTAATGTGTTAGATTTGGTTGTTGGGTGTTTGAACTAAATATTTGACGGTACACCCTTAGCCTACTATGAATAATCTCATTTGAGGACGAATGTTCCCAAGGGGGAGATATTGTAGTGCCTCATTATTTGAAAGAACTAGAAAGAACTAGAATTTGAAAGAAACCATTTTTGGAAATAATCAAATTTGGAAAGTTTGACAAGTAAAGTGGAGTATGAGTTGTGGGTCAACTGTAAACAACCATAACTCCTAGATCATGATGATTTATGTGTGCTACAAGATACTGTAGGAAATATCTTTGAGTTTGTATGAAGGAGATATGCCCAGTTGAAGTCGGGTTGTCTAGATAAGGAAAGTCAAAATCGGATTTTAAAGGGGTATTTTGGTATTTTCACTACCTAATTAATTAAATCTGTGTTTAATAAATTATTTGATGTCTAATATGAGTTTGTTCATTTTACACATTTACCAAATCACGCTAGGGTTTTTGTAGAAAGAACTCAAGAGGAGAGAGGAGAAGAAAAGTTCAAGATTCGTCAAGGTCTTGCGATTTTGGTTTTAGATTTCACCAATGATTCAATCCTACGAGGTATGTGAGACTTTCATAGTGATGGGTTCGTTCACCCACGCGCCAATCATTTTTATTTCAGTGAAATTCGTTCTAAAAAGTTGAAGTTTGATGATTTTGAATTGTGTGCTGATTTTGAATTGTGTTCTTGAATATTGGCGTTCGTTCTTGAGTTAAGTTGGGATTGTTGACTTATTGAGGAAACTGTGTCGATTTTAGAGTCGTTTATGAATAGATTCTTGTGTACGTATATTGGGTATCTGGGTACCCAATTAAATTTAGGCGAATTGGGGTTAGAAAACGAAGAAGGAAAAAGCCAGGTGAATATGGGTACCAGATCCGTGACGCGGACCTGTTCCTGGGGATAGGAGATATTCTCTCCTCATCGCGGAGCGGTCACGAACCGTTCTGCCTCAAAATTTATTTTGCGACCAAAAATAAAAATGCATCTCCGCGTCGTGGACTTGCTTCCAGATAGTGGTTTATTGATCGTTTCTCATGTTTAACTATCTAAAAACACTCCTAAGCATCATGAGATCTTTCCTATCACTAATCACAATCCTTGAATCCATAAATCCAAATTCAAGCAAAGTTAAGAGCGAAGTCTAGAGAGTTCTAAGTGTCCTTTCAAAAAGACTTTTACAAATGATTTAAACTTGTTTTAAGACTTGAGTTTTGAGTTACGTAAGAGTAACATATGAAGTTCATTTCTTCAAAAAGAGTATATGGGAACTAAGTATTCCCAAAGAGTAAATGTTTTCACATTTAAACAAGAGAGGAAACACCGATTTTCAAGATAAACTTTGAGTTAGTTTTTGAATAATTATCTCACACAGAAAGAATTTGTTTTGCTTTTAAACATATGAGATGAGTATTTTGGGAGTAGTATTGAGCACCGATATGGGGCGAGTTCATAATACCTCAAGTCTCTATAAACCATGAAGTCATCGTGGGTAGAAAGGGTCATACTTTTTAGATGATTCCTTAGTGCTTTTTAGCATAGACTAGTGGATCCACTTAGTTGAGTCATTCTATATGCCGGCAAGTTATAGGACTGTTCTGGCAACGTGGGCGAGACGATGTATCATCACACAGCTAATAGTGATGGTTGTTGGTTAGAGAAGTGCCCACAAAAATATATTACTTTAATATATGATTAAATTGAGTTGCTATATATTGTATAAATGCTTTATATAAACTGCATTTTTATTGTTGTTTGTTTGTGCATTAAGTTGGGTATCCATAAGTTGAGTAAAGCTGAGGTAAGTGTTTCTTTCAAATTTCAGTTCAAGCTTATATCATGATTAATTTTCCCCTGGCATGCTCGTACATTCAATGTGCTGATGCCTTTTGGCCTGCATCAGGTAACCAGGATCAGTATCTAGCATCTCATTTATCCAGTCGAGCACTCTTAGTCATTTGGTGATCCTCCTTGCTTTCCGGAGGATCCCTTTGGTTATGCTTTGTTTTATTACTTTGGCTATTTTAGTTGTTAGGATGATCGGGGCCCTGTCCCGACATCCCTATTAGTATCTAAAGGCTTCATAGGCAATTAGATATGAGTTCTGTAGTCCTGATATTTCAGTTGTTTGATTTTAAAGACTTCAGTGTAATTTCTGCTAAGTTGAATGTTATTTTTAAACATTCTTAGTTTATCTATTTAAACACTTAATTAAAAATTGTATTTAAGTACTTTTTCCATTGAGTAAGTCCTCCGCTGAGAGTCTAGCCAGACCAAGGGTTCGCTTGGGGCCAGCAATGGTTCTCAAGTTCCATCCCGCCTAGGGTGTAGGCTCGGGCCTTGACATAACCAATGCGTATAGATGTTTTGTATATTTCATGTTTATTATGTTGTGACTGCTTACATATGTTTTGCTTACTGAAATAGTCGTGTAATCCTACCAGTACACTGTGGTTGTGTACTGATACATCAGTTGTTCGTTCTTTATTGAGTAAAGGGCATCTTCAAGCAGATATTGATAGACCTTAGCTAGGAGATCAGTGATCGAGACTGGATTGCAAGGGTGAGCCAATTCTTTCGGGCTCTCATGGACTCCTTCATTTCATTTAGTGCATTCTCTTCAGACTCAAACTATTGTTTAGATACTCTTATGTTTAATTGGAATTGTACCCTTTTTCTTAGATTTGTTACACTCTAAATGTTTTGTTACATTGACTTTCAGGTTCTAGGCGTAGTATTCCGCAAATGTTTTGGTAATAGTTTTATTAACTTTCACAGTTTATGGGAACTCCAATTTTGTTTAGATATTTAAACCTGCTTCTGTATCTTTAAATGCTCTAATTTTCATTAAATTGTGTAGTTGGGTTGTAGTAGTGGTTCTCCCACCGAAGGGTTAGTGTGGGTGTCACTCACAACAGTCTGGGTAATGACACACCTTTACCTAGGTTAATCCATTTTTATTCAACATATAGTCGTCATTTATCCCAAGCGACAAACGAAAATATCCAAAACACTAAGGGGTCGTTTGGTAGAGTGTATAAGAATAATGCTAAATAGAGTGTATCAGTAGTGCTTGTATTAGCCATGCATGTATAAGTTATTCTTACATTACTGATACATAGATTATCTTAATGCATTGTTTGATTTGATGTATAAAAATTAGTATGTATTGCATTAAAAAAACTATTTACCAAGATACCCTCCATTTTTATGGTGGAAAAGATGTAAAAAAGGTTTTGAAGCACAATTGGGTCTTTTATTATGTTAATGCATGCATTAAAGCCATTGCATTGCTAATACCTACAAAATTCATGGTATTAGCAATGCACACCTTAATACAAAAAATAGTGTATAGCTAATGAGCATTAGCTATACATTAGTTGAAAAAGACTACCAAATAAAGTACTAGTAATACACAAGACTAATACATGCATTATTTTTCCTAATATACTCTACCAAACGACCCCTAAGTCTTGCACAGTATGAAATGTAGAAAAGCTAAAATATCACTCCAAAATTTAGTGTCATAAGTATAAGAGCTTCTAAAATACAATGTAAGTATGAAACTAAATGACATGTCTAAACGTAAAAAAATATCTTGTCTGAATACTAAAACAACACAATATATAAATAAAATAAAGGGAGGTGTGGGTTGCGTGTGTATCTATATAATAGTTTAAAATAAGTAACTACAAAAGTGTAAAATTGTTACCAAATTTGCAATGCCTTAAATTAAGTAGACTATTAAAATAACTATATCACAAAAAAATTGCCTTCATAGAAAATGATAAATGGAATAGTATTTACTATATAACTATTTCTATATAATTTACATTTTAATTTTTTTTGTCTAGTAGTAATGGATTTTTTTAGAACTTTTACTAATACTCATATAAAATTTTAACAATCCCATCAATATTTAGAAATAACAGTGCATACGAAATTATTAGTATTGCACTATGAAGGTGTTATAAAATGTTAGTACAAAGTAACAACAAAGATCACTTTCTATTTATAACAAATAAAATGTGATAAGGCACAAGAATCCCCTAAACTATCACCAAAATTTCAGAGACATACCTTAACTGAACTAAGGTTCTTTATCCCTCGAACTAATTTTTTTATAATTTTATACACATTTTGGCTTACGTGAAACACTCTGTGACTCCATGGAGTTGAGGTGCATGGGAGATGTTTGGATGCCACGGGCATAAAAGTGTACAAAATTGCAAAAAAATGTTTTGGGGGTTAATAAGACCTTAGTGTAGTTAAGATGCGACTCCGAAACTCTAGTTATAGTCTAAGGGGGTACTTGTGCCTTATCCCAAAAAAAATTAATAAAAGTTATTAAAACTAAATTTAGAGTGGTCCTGGAAATGTTCTTTTCTTCAGTGATGAATGAAGATTTTGTAGTGTTCTGAGATTTTTTTTTCATAACAAAAAATTCTACAATTCGAGGTTCTTTCAGGAAATTCTATAATTCTACAATATATAATCGCATAAATTTATATATATGAGTACACGACTATTCAACATAAACTTGAGAGGACATAAAAATATGATCGCATAAAATTTATATAAAATGAGTAAAGAGATTCAATGTATACCTGGTGAGGATTTTTTCTATGCAATTGTGAGGGTTTGACATATTCTTGATGTCTTTATAAAAGATGGCTTAATGAGCAGAATTTTATATAAATTAATTATCTGATTTAATTGAAAAATGAAGAAAAACAATGAGTTTGACAACGTTTACAAGGCCATAATTGTTGATAAACGGAGGAAAACAAAGAGGTTGGTAAAATTTAATTTGTGACGTTTGTATTCCAAAGATATTAAAATATTAGTATTTAATATTCAATTAGATATTTGATCATATATTAATTTATTGTAGGAACAAAATTGTATTCCAATTTTTATGGCTGGTGCCTCGTAGTTTTAGACTATATATATATATATATATATAATAAGAAATTCTTTGGAACAAGTCTTTCACTAATTTATTTTTAGTAATTTTTTAATTCTAAAAATATTTTATTCCAAAATAAAACACCAACTTTTTCTTAACTAATTTTTATTGGCCGTTCTTTTTTTTTTTTGGTTTAAAGAATTAATTTTGATATATAATTTTTTAAAAAATATATAAGGTATTTTAGTCATTTAGCAGTACACCAACTTCTCTATTTTTTTTGTCAAATACGTCAACTGCTTATTATCAGTTAATCACACCTAACCAAACATATAACATTTTTTTTTATAAAAGCAATTTCCACACTTACACTTACATGTTGTTAATTTATAATTGGTCAATTCCAACAAACTTTTAATATCATTTTAAAGTCGAATGATCTACACTTGTTGGTCTACACTTCGTCCTGCTTGGCTGATCATAATAAAAAAATGTGATAATTAATTATTTTAAATATAATAAAATAGTTTAACACTTTAAATGTAATAGGTTCATTGAAAAAACTAATTAGTATATTGGGTACTAAATAAATTCTTATAGTTTGGCGTTATTGACAAATTTTATGTCTACAAATTTTCTTATAAAAATGTTTATTAATAAACAGAGTTACCATGTAGACTAGATATATTATTTAAAAAAATATGATCTAGAAAAAAATTTAAAGATATATATTTACTACTTACTTTTTCTATCTTTAAGACTAATTAGGAATAACTACTGATTCCACAATATATTTTTCAATAAAGTTGGACAAGGGGCTTGTTTTTACTAATATCAATAAAAAAAAAAATTCTTCAGACTCTATCAATCCCAAAAAATACAACAAAAAAAAAAAGCCGGGATAAATGGCCTGGTCCAAAAAAAAGTCCTATTGCTATATG
The DNA here is from genome assembly GCA_029582605.1 of Solanum gracilifrons. Taxonomy (NCBI): domain Eukaryota; kingdom Viridiplantae; phylum Streptophyta; class Magnoliopsida; order Solanales; family Solanaceae; genus Solanum; species Solanum gracilifrons. Next base: position 9,494 of record JAJOOH010024232.1, on the reverse strand, counting down.
GACTACTATATTACTAGGGTTTATAATAGAGGGTTCAACATTTCTTTTCTCGACTTACTCTATCTACTGAATAAGTCAATGGTGATGAGTTGCCACAGTATCAGTCTAGTTCATGTTCTTCTTTGGATGATTAACACTCATGGCCCTCTTTTTTGTACGTCGTTGTTTCTCATCTTGTAGAAGTAAGATTGGTGTCCTTCTCTTCTTAACTAATTTTTGTATTTGTAACCCTAGATTAAAAGGTGCATTTGTTCATTCCTTTTTCCTATCTAGATGATTAGTTCGCTGGATCGGATTGTTGTATATCTCTAAGAGCCAGCAGAGGGTTGTCATCTTGAGTGCCTCTTGGTTAGCTTTATGTTAGTAGTTATCTTCCTTCATTGTTTGATATGAGTCTAGTTTCTTTTTAATTGATGGATCTATGTTTTTCAACTTGATTCAAGTCTAGTTTCTTTTCAATTGATGGAACTGTGTTTTTTCAGCCTATTTTGAGTCTAGCTTTTTTTTTATTGATGGATTTATGTTTTTCAGCTTGATTTTAGTCTTGTTTCTTTTTAATTGATGGATCTATATATTTTTAGCTTGATTTTAGTCTAGATTATTTTTAATTGATGGATTCTTATTTTTTTTTAGCTTGATTTGAGTCTAGTTTCTTTTTAAATAATGGATATGTATTTCTCACCTTGATTTGAGTCTAATTTCTTTTTGTTTGATGGATCTGTGTTTTTCACCTTCATTTGAGTATTGTTTCTTTTTAATTATGGAGCTATGTTTTTCAGCTCGATTTGAGTCTAGTTTCTTTTTAACTGATGGATATGTATTTTTTCAGCTTGATTTGAGTCTACTTTCTTTTTAATTGATGGATCTGTATTTTTCAACTTTATTTGAGTCTACTTTTTTTTAACTGTTGGATATGTGTTTTTTCTTCTTGATTTGTGTCTAGATTATTTTTAATGGATGGATCTATTTTTTTCAGCCTGATTTGAGCCTAGTATCTTTTTAATTGATGGATCTGTGTTTTTCAGCTTGATTTGAGTCTAATTTTTTTTTAATTGATGGATATGTATTTTTCAACTTAATTTGAGTCTAGTTTCTTTTTAATTATTGAATCTCTATTTTTTCAACTTGATTTGAGTCTAGTTTCTTTTTAATTGATGGATCTGTATTTTTTCAACTTGAATTGAATCTAGTTTCTTTTTAATTAATGAATCTGTCTATTTCATCTTGATTTGAGTCTAGTTTCTTTTTAATTGATGTAACTGTGTTTTTCAGCTTGATTTGAGTCTAATTCTTTTTAATTGAGGATCTGTATTTTTCATCTGAGGCAGGGGTGGAGTGAAACAAGAAGCTCTCATTCTCCGTCCAATAAGAAAAATACTATTTTAATACCTATTAATATTACCATTTTTTAAAATTTTATAAATCAAATCCATGTAAATGACATGAATTTAATGACTTGGTTTATGTTCAAGGGACTTTCCCTATTATAATTATAGTTGTATACTTTCTTACCCTTTCAAACTACAACATAATAAAATAGAAATTCATTCACTTATTTTTCTTAGATAAACAACAAACTCTCTCTTTTGATGTGTAATTTTCTCCAATGAATTTCATGGTAAGAGGAAATTTTTATTTTTTTTTGCAATCAACATGCCAATCAAATTGTAACGATATTGAATTTCACTCAAGTATGGAATTATTTATAGATTTTTGTATCTATGTTTATATTCATTAATATCAAGATACATTCTTCGCACATGTATTCAAAGTTAATTATTACAAACTTTTTCTATTGAATATTCAAATATAATAATTTTTTAAAAATGAAATCCAAAACTTTATGAATGGTCAGTGTATTTCATTAAACTCAAATAATGAGTTATTATCTGACTTACAAAAATGAACAACTACTCATTAGTTAGATAGGTACAATTATGTTTAATGAGATTAATTTTGAAAAAGTATATTCAAATTTACCTCTCCAGGTGAATATTTAAAGATTGTCCTCAAATTTTACTTTTATCGTTGAATCAAATACTGTGTTATATACCATAATATTTTTTCCAAATTGGAATTTGTGTTAGAAGTAATAATTCCTCCTGTCTATAATATTCTTTTAATTTTTTGTATATAAAATTAAACATTTTAAAAATAACAAATATCTTCTACTAATAAAAAATAAAATAAAGGTCATATGAATTCTTTCTTTACATAAAGTACAAACAATTGCTAAAAGTACAATAAAAATATTGGCATACTGTATTACATGCTAGGGTAATAATATGCATGTATTTTGCTATGTAATGATTTTGCATTTCAACAAATTCAATATGCCCTTTTGATTGAAAGTAGTAAAGTTACAGCTAATTGGAAGTTGATAGGCTAGATCCAACAAAATAAAAGATGTGAACAACAAAAACTGATAGCAACATCCTCCATCTAAATGGCTAAAGGTCCACAAAAGAAAAAAGATTAAGAGCTAGAATGAACCTCAAGCAATTTTGTCTCGCTGCTTGAATGGAGATAATAAGACACCCTATCCTTCTACCATTTCAAGCACTCCTCGCCCTAAAGGAACAATGACATGATTATGGAGGTGAACATATGGATGTTAACTAGAAAAAGGACAGACGGAAGAAGCAACAGGGCAAGAATCGCAAAATCAAGGGGTTGGATACGCGGTATACTAACTTTCAGCATATAATTTGGACATGAATATTCAAGGATCCAGTTAGAAGCTTTGCAAGAATAATAAGCCGCAGTGTCCTCGAGCATTGCAGCTTCAAAATTGTTCTCATAATAATCCATTAACTCTATTATAATTTCAATAAATATATCTAGCACATTCTTTAGTAGAGCTTTGTCAATTTTCTCTCCCTCACACAGTTGATCAATTTGGTTAGAAGAATACTGTTGCTCGATAAAATATTAAAAAGAAATGGTAGTGAGAACTCAAAGCAAGACAAAAGGGATACCAGAGATATAACAACATCCTTGACTTTTTTATTCTACTATTGATAGACCTGAAAAAGAAAACAAATGCCAGTAAGATTTAACCTCTGTCCCAATTTATGTGATACTCTTTCCTTTTTACTCACTCCCCAACAAAGGGACATCTTTCCATATGTAGTAACAATTTAACTTCAAATTTCTTGTTGTACTTTATAACCACAAAGTTTCTATAGCTTACTTTATACCACAAGTTTCAAAATTCATTCTTTTTGTCTTAAACTCGGTGACCAGTCTTGGTCAATAGTTCTATGTTTGTGGCCATATTAATGATCCCTTGACCCGCTTCTTATTTTATTTGACAATTGCAGTGGTTACATAGAGGGAACCACTTATTTAAGAACACATTGACGAACTCCGCCCATACAGTGATAGATTTTGTTGACAAGTTTTGGAGCAAAGTTTGTGTTCCTACAGTGAAGGAGTATTTGAATACGTTAAGTCTATAATATCATTAGGGATATTATGCATTGTGTATCTTGTGCTCTCTATGCTGCTTCTTGTGCCATGATGTAATGACCCTCGAGGTCATTTTTATGTGTATGCCTTCTTTCCATCATTTAAAGGGTTCCTTTAGGGACCACAAGTCGTTTTTGACTTACTAACACTGACTGTTCGGTTATTTGGTTGTTCGTTTGGGTTTTATGCCCGATTTCGTGTTTTGGAGATTTTGAAACTTCAAAAGTTAATTTCCATCATAACCTAAGGTAAACAACCTCTTGGCATTTGGGTGTGGGGCCCATTTTTTGTTGAAATGACCTCGTATGAAAAATCTGACTATGCCATTGAATCCGGAATATCTAATATAGTGGGGTAGAATACCTAGTTTATTTTCATCAGGTCTCGAACTAATTATGAGAATTCCTTCAGAGACTTCCAAAAAAATATAGCAAAATCTGGTGTTGCTGATGTAACCTTTAGCGACCAGAATTTCATCTTTTGGCGACTAGATTTAGCTTTTAGCGACCATAACTGCAGAAAAATCAATTTCAGCCTTATTTTGAAACCTCGATATCTTGAGTTCTAGAGCTCTGTTTTGGGTGATTCGAAGTCCTATATTTTCAGGTTAACGTTGGCTGTGTGGGTGACTATTTGGAACATGTCGAAAAGTCTCTGATTGTTATATATCTGCGTTGTAAGTGGCTTCCCCAAGTCTCTTTTTGTGTAAAGTTTTGCATTTTGGTTTGTTGTTGCATGGAGATGTTCCAAGACTCGAAAGGTTCTCCTTTTGGAACACAAGTTCAGGGGAGGGTTTAGGTCCTCCTTACTGAGTGAATTCTTGATATACCAGAGCGGGTCCCGCATTTCCTGATCTTGACTTCGAAATTGGTCTATCTCCGATTTTGATGATTTTAGTATCTAAACGACCGTGCGGATGCAGTGATTCTATATTTGATAGCGTGGCAACAATCTGAGGCCGTTTAGTAGGGAAAAGCTCTTGTAGAGTGATTTAGAGCACGGGCAGTCGATCTGCAAGTAGGCTACGACTTCCTTTCCTTTAGATTGAGCCTGATTGTGTAATTGCATGCTGAATTGTGTGAATCTGGGGTGAGCTGCTAGTAGTTCTTCTCTTCTCAGAAACCATGCGGTAGGTTTTATTTTTATGGCCTTTTTGGGGTTAGTACCATACTGTCGGAGGGGCTGTTTATCTTTGGATATTTGTGAGTTACCTATTGGGCTGTTTATTAGTCGTTGCATGCATAGTATCTAGGTTGCTATTTATTTATATTGGAATTTATATTTGGCCTTAGTCTAGGATAGACTAGTGTTACATTAGACCCATGCATCTGGTTGACTTTGATATATATACGACATTGATCCAGATGGAAAAGGTGCTTGTAGACTAGCTTAGCCGACTTGGGTCTGATAGTTGAGCCTAACTTTGGGCTTTTTATTACTTGTGATCCTTCTCGCTTCTCTCCCCATTTCCGTGATGCCGATGCATTATCAGAGGCGTATTATTTTCTTGGTTTGGGTGTTTTGCGGTCGATTCTGGTGTGAGGTAGTTGGTAGTGGACGTCTATCCACGATTGTTTAGAGTTGATTCACCCGTTTTGATGTGGTTTGTAGTGGACGTCGATCCACGATAGAGGTTGACCCCGAAGTCGAGGCCGGGCTACAACGGCAGCCCGAAAGAGGGAACACTCTGGAGCTAGAGGTGGAGCCTTAGTTAGACTAGATTCCTCCCCCAGCTGGTGGGTCCGGGACTAGCCCAGCCACCATCGCACCAGCTTCTGCCCCTGATGTTTAGGATATTCTTACATATATTCTATAGGCTATTGGGGAAATTCAGCAGCAACAGGCCCCAACACCAGTTCTAGAGCCGGCTCGAGTACCGTAGTGTCAGGCTGCAGCAGAGGCCTTAGAGGTTCAACAGCCGCCATCACCGGCCACCATTCAACCAGATGTTTTAGATGGAGTTATGCCGTTGAAGGAGCAGAAGATGGTCGGGGTATCTATGAGACTATCGCCGTCGAGGTTATCTGGGGTAGTTGGTGAGGATGCCAAGGAGTTCCTTACTAGTTGCCGAGAGCGACTACAAACTGTGGGGTTGCTGGAGTCTAGGGGATCTTACTTTAGAACTTATCAGTTAGATGGGTCAGCCAAGTAGTGGTGGGATAGAGTTTTCTGTGGGTCTTATGGCTTGATTTAGCCTATGGAGTGTCAAAGATCGGCTCTGATATGAGTTCTCGAGGTTGGAGTAGGGCACCATGACGGTATTTGAGTATGAGGACAAATTTCATGAGTTATCCCATTATCCCAACATGATCTTGCCCATATAGGAAGAGAGACTCAAGTGCTTAGTTAGAGCATTGAGGTTTCAGCTGCGTATTAAGTCGCATTCTATGATTTCACAAGGCCAATCTTTTCTGGATGTAGTGGACCATTCCCGCATGCTTGAGTAACTCCATCACGAGGCCCACGGGGGCATCGGCAAGATGGCCAGGCAGGATGATAACTTTAGTGGGGATCATCCTAGTCCTAGGGATACTAGGGTCAAGGTTCATCAGAAGTTCCAGTCGAGTTAGCCTAGCCACCCATTTCAGGTATCAATGCGGTTATCAAAGGGTGACCATCGCCATCATGATGGTTATAGTGCCAGTCAGAGTTAGGGTCGAGGCGGATTTTAGACATGTTTATCAGGTCGGGTGGCCAACCTCTAGTAGGGGGCAGATCATCGCAAGGTTGCTTCACATGTGGGGAGCTTGGGCATTGATCCAGAGAGTGCCCGACCTCTTTATTAGCCTTACTAGTTCCTCAAGCAGCAAGACCAGTAGTAACTATAGCCCCTCCAACTAGAGGAGGAGGTCAACATTGGGGTGTTCGGGAAGGTCCACGGGTAGGCAGGAAAGGTGGTAGAGTGGGTGCGATTGGTAGAGGCGCCCAGGGCCATTTCTATGCAGCTCCAGCTATAGTATAGGACAAGACATCAGCTGATATGATCACATGTACAGTTCTCTTATACCATCAGTTTGCTTCATCCTGATTTGATCATGATTCTACTTATTCGTATGTGTCTGCTTATGTGTTCCTCGGTTGGGGGTGAGTCTTGAGCCCTAAGTGGTACCATTGCATGTTTCTACCTAGTAGGGGATTCTTTTGTAGTGGATTAGGTTTTTAGATCCTGTGAGGTAACTATTAAGGGGCAGGATACCCAGAAGAATCTTATTGTTTTTAGTATGGTGGATTTTGATTTGATCTTGGGCATGAACTGGTTATCCCCTCACCAAGAGGTCTTGGATTGCTATGCCAAGATTGTCACTTTAGCCATGCATAGTATTCCGCCGGTGGTGTGGCAGGGTTCTCGTAGTCGCACGCCAATTGTGGTGATTTCTTATGTACATGCTCGGAGGCTGGTGGCTGGCGGGTGTTTGGCATATTTGGCTTATGTTAGAGATGTTAGTAGGGACGACCCTACAGTTGATTCAGTGCTTATGGTCTAAGAGTTTGTAGATGTGTTTCCTGCCGACCTTCCTGACCTACCCCAGAGTGGGATATTGATTTTGTCATTGACTTGGAGTCAGGTACTCGACCTATTTCCATCCCATCGTACTCTCTGGCCCGCGCAGTGCTCAAGGAGCTCAGTGTTTAACTTCAGGATCTCTTGGGTAAGGGATTCATTCGGCCTAATGTATCGCCTTTGGGTGCCCCACTCCTACATATAAAGAAGAAGGAGGACATTATGCGGGTGGGTATTGATTACAAATAGTTGAATAAGGTAATGGTTCAGAACCTTTATTCTATACTTCGTATTGATGATCTATTCGACCAACTTCAGGGAGCCATAGTGTTTTCTAAGATTGACTTGAGATCCGTCTACCATCAGTTTAGGATTAGAGAAGTGAACTTCCCTAAGACAACATTTAGGACTCATCATGGACATTTTGAGTTCCTCATGATGTCTTTTGGGTTGACTAATGCTCCTGCAGCCTTCAAGGATTTGATAACTCATCTACTTAGGTTCTTGAGGATATGTTGTGGGATTGTGTTATGGACTTTGGAGGTCAGTGGGACCATTTATTTCCTTTGGTAGAGTTTGCATACAACAACAACTACCATTCTAGAATTCAGATGGCCCCGTTAGAAGCCTTCTATGGTATGCATTGTCGCACTCCAGTTGGTTGGTTTGAGTTTATGGAGCGTAGGCCGCGTGGTACATGCTTGTTTCAGGAGGTCTTACTTCATGTGAGGTTAATTAAGGATAGGCTCAGGATGGCTCAGCTTAGACATCAGAGTTATGCAGATCTCATGCGTCAACTATTGAGAATTTTCGTTAGTGACCAGGTATTCCTCCAAGTATCGCCTATGAAGGGTGTGATGATATTTGGGAGGCGGGGTAAGCTTAGCCCAGGTACATTGGGCCTTTTGAGATTTTGAGGACATCTGGTGATGTGGCCTATGAGTTAGCTTTACTCCCAACATTCTCAGCTATTCAACGAGTTTTCCATGTTTCGATGCTGCGATGGTATGTTCCAAATGAGTCTCATGTGCTCCAATATGATGTCGTTGAGTTGGATTATCGCCTTAAAAATATTGAGGAGCCAATAGCTATTTTGGCTAGAGATGTGAGGTAGTGATTAACGTTTCAAGGACATTTCATCCAATTCTAAGTGTCAACGATTGCTAGTCAGTATAAACCCAACTAAATGAGTTGGGGTCGATCCCACAGAGAGTAGCTTTCTTTTGAATTCGAATATGAGAGTATGACAGTGACCTTTGCTGCTAAACCAACACCACACTTAAGAGTCTTTAAGTTAAACTTCTAGAATGATGTTACCAACCCACTTCAACAATCAACACAGAACAATCAAATAACGAGATAACACTTGGGGGATTTGACTAACCAACTGCTGAATTCAACACAATAGGTGTAAATCATTACCAACAATGTTAATTCGTCGTGGGTAGAATGGACTATAAGTAAAGCAATTTTCTCTTGAACAATTACTTTATTTCTGTTGAATTCTCTCGAACTTCAACACTCTGCATAAGACACCAAACCCACTTTCTCATCAAATCTACTCTTTCGAGCTAGATACAAAGGCTGAATCTCAAGTATAAATCATCAAGAACCACTACTAAAGATGCCAAATTATTACTTTGGTTCTATACTTCTCTCTTGAGCAAGCACAAAACTCTAAACTACATTACACTAAATATGCGATAATGAAATTAAACCACAATAATAATTCATACCCACTTTAAATTAACACCCATTTAGTAAAATGCAACAATTGGTCACATTGTCGAACCCCCATGGTTAGGGTTTTAGCCAATCATAGTAAAGAGATGTAATTAGCAAAATTAGCATCCCAAATAGGTGTGTCACGACCCGAGAGCACCCCCTAGTCGTAACCGGCATACTCGACCTCGAAGAGGTCTAATACAAGCCTCTTAGCATTCATTCATCGCATAGACACTAAAACCATAAGGAATTTAAAACTTTCTTTACCAAGAAAACATTGCATAAAAAATATAGCAAGCGGAAGACTTTCTAGACTTTATACATAATGTCTCAAAACCATCTAATACTTTAGAGTACAAATTTCGGGACTAATCCCGTACACAACTTAAACAATACTAAAAAGACATAAAAGAACATATTGGGTATTGTCCTCGAATCTATGAGGACTCACCAAGTCTTCATCTTCAACATTTAGAAACCTATCAAAGCCATGACATGTCATCATCTCCAAATCCCTACACTTTAGTCCAAAAAGGGAAAGAAAGGGGTTAGCACAATTAAGTACTAAGTATGGAGACCATGCAAAAACATGCCAAAAAGGACATTTTCAAGGAAGTAATGCTTTCATATCATTTGATAAAAACCTTTCCTTTACAAGTACAAGAGACATAATACAAGTCTACATTAACATATAAGACCATAGCCAAGCACACACATACTTAACATAAGTCCATATACAACCCATGCTTAGCTTTAAAAGAACACATGTCATTTCATTACCATAGGACCTCTACCT